>QKYT01000497.1:53868-90821 GCA_003550305.1 Glomus cerebriforme | reverse complement strand
GTATCTGTATCGTTACGTTATTATTTAAAAAATCGTGGTGATGTTATCACGATATCGTTATGATATCATTATGATGCCGTTCAATTTTAGATATTTCAGTAAAGTAGTCCAAAAAGATAATTTTATTTCTCTCAAAAATTAAAATTTTGGATTACATAAGATTCTTAAAAAGGCAATTTCATTGCAAATTATTTAATTCTGGCTAGAATTATAAATTATGTGACACTGGTAATATATTGTCATAGTGATAAATTACAAAATTCTTTTTTAAAACTAATAATAGAATCTAAAAAATTTTAAAAAAAACTTATAATTTTTTTTTACTAAGTTTTAGCAAATTAAACCAAATTTAAAAAGTTAAAAATCAGTTTTTTTTGCAATTATTTTATCATTTAGTAATCTAATTTAGTAACTAATGTTTTTTTTTAAAATGTAATTTTAAATAGATTTTATAAAATAAAAAAAAAACTGTTTTAGTAAAAAGTATTAATTTTGGTATAGATCAGTTATAAGTTGTATATTAATTTTCTGAAATCCTAATAAAATATAGCTTATTATACAAAATGTAAAAAAATTTCTAATACAAATTAAAATAATAAAGTTAAAATAATATAGGATAGAACGAAATCATTGGTATAGACTAATATTTATAAAAAATATAATATTAAACAATATATTTTTACTGATAAATATGATAATTTTAAAAATTTTTTTAATGTAAAAATTTGTATAAATTTACACACTATAATATTTCAAATTTTTAGATCTATCACAAATTTATATAAATATAATATTCTGTAACTTTTCATAATATTTGTAATTTTATAATATATAATATTTTGTTAATTTTATAATGCATAATATTTAATATTTTGTAATTTTATACAAATATATCTTTTCATAATATTTTATAATTTTACAATGAAATTTTGTTCAGATCATTTCTGATAATTTTATTAAACATCATTCTAATAATATGATCATGTGATTTGTATAAACATTTATTAAACTTTCATAATTTTTTTTTATGATTGGTTTTTCTTTTCCTTTTTTTTCCAAAAAAAAATAAAACAAAACATATTAAATTTTTTTTAAATAACTCTTTTCATTTTTAAAAATATTATTAAAAGAAGTAAGTAAAACTGCTTTATTTCTTTAAAATTTTTTTCAATATTTTATAAATATTAACATTTCTAACATTTCTGATAAATTTTTTAGTTTAAATATTTAATCATTTTTATATAAAAAATGTATAATTTTGATAATAAAAATAAAACTAACATTAAATCCAATTATCTTAATAATTAGAATAAGTCTTCTAAAGTATCATTTGTTCAACAAACTCTTCTTCCTCATGTTGGAATGTAATTTAAAAATCAGAACCACTTTAATTTAATATTATTAGCTTATGAATAACAGATTGGCTTCATATGGAGGAATCAATATAAATATTTAAATAAAAATGGAGGTATATATAAGTAAAATATAAATACATAAAAATATTTAAATAAAAAAAATAGCAACAGATCCTTCAAAATAACACAATAGAAAATTGATCAAAACTGGCTGTACTTGTTTTATAAATACATACTGGTTACTTAAATCATAATGTTCTTTTATTACTAAGATAAAACTTACATATTATGGATATTCATTTAATCCAGAAATGATTTGATTTGCTAATATTTATCAACAAATTCCTCAAGCTGTAATGAATAAAATTAAATTTTATAAGAATCAATTTATAGGATTAATTAACATATGAGAATCTAATGCGCTTATTTGATTTTCAATTTACTGTATTTAAAAATGATTTTTTTTATTTGCCATAGTACATTATTTAAAGAAATTTTTGAAATACAATTTATTTCTTTATATATGAACTTTTCAGAAGCATCATTATATACATATTGTCAAAACTGTCCAAAAATATATTCAAACCCAAAAGTTTGAAACCCAGATTCGAAACTATAGCTGAAATCTAAAAATCAGACTGAAATCTGAAATTGGACTGAAGGACAAAAATCTGAATGAAAACCTTTTATTATAATCTGAAATGGCTTTTTGAAGACTTAATTTTTATTCTTTTTTTCATTTTCTTTTCATTTAGGAATGTTATTAACATTCTTTTTGCTTTTTTTTCTTTAATGACAGCTTCTTGAACTTTTTTAAGACTAATGGTAAATTTCTTTTTTGATCTTCATTTTCTTTTTGTCAAGTGCTTTATTAATATTTTTTCTTTACTTTTTTTTCTTTAGCGATAGTTTCTTGAACTTCTTGAAGACTAATTGTGAATAATCCTTCATTTTTTAAAAACTAATGGTAAATTCTTTTCCCTATTTTTTGTGATTTCTTTTTGATTTCTTTTCGCTTAGAGATGTTATTGACATTTCTTTTTTATTTTCTTAGCAACAATTTCTTTATACATTCTATAGAAAAAATTTAATTTTTTTTTGTGTTTTATTGTAATTTAATTTATTTAAATTATTTTTGTTTCATACTAAAATTAAAAAAAAATTATGTTTTTAATTTTCTATTTACATAAATGTTTATTTGATAAAGTAATTATTTGTTTATATATTTTATAGAGATTTGTTGTACAATATATATTTTAAAATAAATAATTTAAATATCTGAATTATTTTAATTTTGAATGGATAAAAATCATTATCTCTTTCAAAAGTAAAGAAAAAATAAAAATAACATTCCTAAATTAGCAAAAATAAATATTAAGATGAAAAAAATAAAGGATCAAAGAAAGAACTTACAATTCATCTCAAGAAGTTCAAGAAATATCAAATATGTTATTAAAGAAAAAAGAAAAAAAAATATTAATAAAATACTTAAATGAAAAGGAAATGAAGAAGTAAAAAAAGAAATTTACAATTCATCTCCAAGAAGTCCAAGAAATCTGTTACTAAAGAAAAAAAAAAAGTATTAATAAAATATTTAAATAAAAAGAAAATAAAGAAGTAAAGAAAGAAACTCACAATTCATCTTCAAGAAGTCTAAGAAACTGTCATAAAGAAAAAAAGCAAAAAATTTTAATAAAATATTTAAATAAAAAGAAAATAAAGGATTAAATAAAGGAACTCACACTTATTAGTTTTCACGAAATCCAAGAAACAGTCACTAAAGAAAAAAAACAAAAATAAATAATTAATAAAATATTTAATGAAAAAAATAAAGGATCAAAGAAAAAAATTCACAATAACAAGTCTTTCAGAAATCCAAAAAACTATCACTAAAGAAAAAAAAGTAAAAAACAAATATTAATAGAATATTTAATAAAAAGAAAGTGAATTATCAATGAAAATAACTCACTATTAGACTTCAAGAAGTCTAAAAAACTGATACTAAAAAAAAGAAAAGTAAAAGGAATATTAATAACGTTCCTAAATCATAAAAAAGAATAAAAAAAATAAAAAAAACTCACCATTAGTTTTTAAGAAGTTCAAAAAGCCATTACTAAAAAAAAAAGTAAAAATAAAGTTCATAAAAAGAAAAAACTATAATTCACAAAAAATTGTGTGATCCTTATTTTGGACTATATAAAAAAAGGTTTCATCTAGATTTTTATCCTTTGACTCTAATTTTAGATTTTGGCCTAATTTTTGAATTAAATCTCATAATATAGTTGCAATATTAAATTCTTAAGTATAAATATTAGTAAAAAAATTCAATTAATATTATTTTTCAATTTAAATTAACCAATCCTAATCCTAATCCTAATCCTAACTTTATTTTAATTCTAACTCTAATCCTAACTCTACTTTAATTCTAATTATCTTAATTTAACTCAACTTAACCTAACACTAATTTTAACATAATATAATAAATATTTACCTTAAAAGTAAAACATTTAGCTTAATATTTTTTAATTGGATATAAAATATTTTTCAAATATGATGCAAACATGCTGTTGAAACTCTAGAATTTTGGCATAATTTTAGGATTTGATATTTAGCCAATTATTCTGAAATGAAACTCCAGTCAAAATTTAAAAAGTGAAACTATCTAATACTAATATTAATAAACAAAATCAAGAAATGATTCATAATCCATTGCAAGATAATGCAAAAGAAAGACCTGCTAAAAGATTAAAATCTTCTGGAAAAAATGGATTAAATAATTCTATAAGCAAAAGATCTATTAATAATTCTGATAATGGATATATATGCTGCAATTGTCTTAAAGATGACATAATTCATGAAGTTGTAGTATACCATATAAAATTTGTAATTGGTTTATTACTGCTACAAAAAATTTCTTCAATTAGAAATTATATCTTTATTAATCATGTATAAATTTTTTGTATATTATTTTAATTATTGTAATAAATATTTGTGATATTTTAATAAAAATATATATGAAGGCATGATTTATATGCTATGCCAAATGAGAATAGTATTTTAAGAAATCATCAGAAATGGTAGATAAAATTACTCTTTTAAATATATAATATTTTGTTAATTTTATAATGCATAATATTTTGTAATTTTATACAAACATAACATAAATGTAATACTTTATAATTGTTTATAATATTTTACAATTTTTATAATGCATACACAGGTACAAGGTCGGGAAGATTAGATTATGATAGAAATTAGTTCTTGGTAACAAAACTTCTCTTCTGAATTTAACCTTCACGTGACAAGTTATGTTTTTCTGTTAAAGAGGATATATTCGTAATTTATCTTTCGTAATTATATATTCTTTTTAGAACTTCAATAATTATAATAAATGTGATTAACTTGTCTTAAAAAAAAAAAAAATTTTTATAATGCATAATATTTTGTAACTTTTGTAATCTTTGTAATTAATATTTTATGGATTTGTAATTTATCGCCATGGCGATGCATCGTCACTGTCACGTGATTCATAATTCTGACCAGAATTAAATGATCTTTAATGAAATTGTCTTTTTAGGAATCTTGCATAACCCAAAATTTCAATTTTCGAGAGAAATAAAATTGCCTTTTTGGATTGTGTAATGTTATCTAAGATCCAAATAAGGATATTTTGGCCAGCGTTATAAAATTTGGGCAAAATTAAACATATGATGAATAATATATGACAAATAGTATTTATCATACCGAAAAAATTCTAAGTTCTAGAATAAATAGTAAAAATGGAAAACTACGGTGTGACGCGGGAGTGACAAATTATTATATAGTATAAGTCATGTGGGGTGGTGATGCATCGCCATGGCGATAAATTACTTTTTCCATATTTTATTATAAATTTAATTTAAATTTAATTTAAAACTAATTTTATTTAATCTTTTATAAAAAAATTACAAATATTTTTAATATTTTTGTAATATATAAGTATAAAGTATATAAAAAGTAAAAGATAAAAAGATAAAAATAATAGTATTAGGAGTATTAGAAGTATAAGAGATAAATTAATAGTACAAGTAAATAAAAAAAAAGAGGTAAAAAAACATGTTTAGTAGTATTAATATCATTAGTATTAAAAGTATAAGTAAAAAAAAATTAAAAGAAATATGATTAGTATTATTAGTATTACTTATATAATTAATATTAACAGACAAGTATTTCTATATATACTTGTTAAACAATACAAAATTTTTTATTATTAAATAGTATAGTAATATTCAAATATTATATAAAGAAATAAAAGAGAGAAAGATAAAATATTTAAAAAATAAATATAGTTTATTTTTAAAAATATATATATGATAATATATAATTAAATCATATATAGTTTTAATAATAAGATCTATATAAAACAATATATAGCTAGATCATTTACAGAATCACATACCCAACTATTTAACATTTACACTAATAACTTTTTGATATTATTATTACAATATTAAATCAAAATGGATATTAATTAAATTAATAATGACTACTATATTTTTCAGTTTTATTACAATATCACAAACTGGTCTTTATTTATCAAAGCTAAACTAGAAGTTATTTTTATAATTATACTTACTATATTCTTAAATTCAGAACTAGAAATAGATATATAACTAAATTTTATAATCATTTATTAATATTAGATATAAATAATTTAATTAAGCAAAAATACTTGAAACTCAAACTGGTTAAAGTTAAAGAATATATAAATGTTGAAGTAATGATCTAGCTAATAATTTTACCAAAAAAAAAATTCAGTGATGATTCACATTTAGGTAAATATTTCCTTTATAATTATATACATTTTAAGTATTAACTATTATAGAATTTGTATCTAATCAAACATCCAATAAAATAATTCATTAAACAACTATATAATACATTTATCTGTACTGAGTAGTTTACTATATACTTTAACTATGATACAGTCTAATCTTGATATACTGAACTCGTGGTTCAAGAGCAAAAGTTCGGTATATAGAGGTAGTTCGGTATATCAAATTTTCTTTATGTACTGAACTCTATGAGTAAGTAATAAACAGTTCAGTATATTGAAAATCACGTGATTTATCTTATGTTATTTTGATATAAAATTTTTATTATTGTAAAAAATAAATGTGTTCATAATCTGTAATGATACCACGCTTTCCTTAAAATTAAAAATTAAAAAATAAATGTTTAAAAATTCATAGATTATATTATTATTAATAAAATGTTTAAAAAAATTATAGTACTACTATAATACTATTAGAAAAATTATTTGTCACGTATGTATAGTACATTGTACGATTCATGAAGCAATCATAAATCTTTCTTTTTTTTTAATGTTGCTTATTTACATTTACAATTTTTCTTTTTTGGCTCAACAGATAAAAAGATATTATTTATAATCTACTGATCATATGACCAGTTCNGTATATCAAGATTTTTTTTATTATATTTTATAATAGACGGTAGATCAATACATGTTCGGTATATGCTATATCAAGTTTCATATGAAGTTCAGTATATTGAGATTTTTTATATATTATGAAACTGGTTTTTTAAAAAAAGTTCAGTATATCGAGAGTTCATTATATCGTGGGTTCGTTATATCAAGATTAGACTATATATATAAATTTTACAAACTAAAAAAACATTATGAATTACTTTTGCAATATATAACAATTTTCTCCATTTTTATACTAATATTAATGAAAGCTTTATTAAAAGATTAAAGCTTCTTAATTTTATACTTCTTATAATTAATATACTGAAAAAAAGAAATCTATTAATATATTAAAATTTCAAATATTTCTTTTGCAATATTTTTATAAAAATATTTATTACTTAAGATTGCTTGGCAAAATTAGAGGTTTAACAAACAGACAAAATGATGAAATATTATAATTTGATGAAATTACATTAAAGTTTATCTTAATTAAAAGTTAGTGAAACTTGACAAAAATCAAAACTTGTCAAAATCTATTATAAATGGCAAAACTGATGAAACTTTATAAAATTAAAATAAAACTATAGTAAAAATTTGATGAAATTAAGTGCAGAATTTTAGAAGAGTTTAGATAAGCAATTTTAATATTATTTTATTTAATATGTAAGTCTTGCTAATATTTGAAAATTAATAAAGATCAATCTATCAAAAACTTTCTCTTTTTTGTTTTCTTATAAAATTCATTTATAAATACTGAAGATAAGGACAAATGAGCCTCTGACCTTACTTATTCTTTTTATCTATAATTTTTTTGAATATGAGTTCATCATAAATGACAATAATCACACTTGTATTTTACATGTTACGATCAATTTTGCAAACTTAACCTATTAGTCTTTGTGATAGATAATATATTTCAATATAATCAATTACCTTTTAAATTATAGACAAGTTTTTTATGTTCCTTACTTATGCATTTTACTACTACTTATAGATTCTAAGAATATAAGACTTAAAAAATGCCACTTGTCCATTCTACAAGTTTTTAAGATAGCTAAAAATTAAATTGCAAGTTTCACCATTATATCAATTAAATAGAATTCAATAATTAAATAAAAAATCCTGCTACATGTGTTTTTTATATCTTTAATTGCTAGATTTTAAGTATTGGGGATTTAATTAGTGTAGAAAGGATAAGAAAAATTATTGTATTATATAAGATTTTGAAATTGTCTAAGTATATAAAGGGTATACAGTGGACGAAAAAAGTTTCCAAAAAAATATTTTTATTTATTATGCAACAAATAAGTGTCAGTGGCACATGAAAATTTGCGGATATACCCTTTGTGATGTGAAAAATTAGATATCAAAAGCATATTAGTAACAAATCACATGCTTTCCATCTATTAAAATTTAAGTTGCCCAAAAAATCATTCAAAAAAAATAAGTAGCCAATTTTTGACTAATTGAGCAACTTTAAAAAGCTGTTCCGTGGTAAATATCCAACCAAATTTAATAATTTTTTTTTTATTTTATTTGTCGAATCATAAAGTATACCTGATAAAATTTTCATGTAATATTAATGATAAAAATAAAGCAAAATTTTGAAAAACTTAAAAAATCATGAAATTTTTGATTGATTGAATTTAAAGTATTATAACACGAAATTTTATTAAGAAAAACCATATTGTGTATTAAGACAAAAATATTTTTCAGACCTGTTTCCATATATATCTTATATTGTTTTAATAGATTATAAGTCATTTATTAGATAAATACTGACTGGAAAAATATTCCGAAGACTTTTTTCGTCCACTGTATATAATAAAAAATTTTAAATTTAGATTTAGATTTGTATAATAGTTATAGAAATAGTTCTTCCAATAGTAATAATGTAGATAGTTATAATAATTCGAATAGATTAGTTAATTTATTAGCTTAGTATAAGACCAATTTTACTAGTAACAAGATTTACATTTTATCTATCACATGTATAAAAATTATATGATTGACATATATATAAATGTTCAGGGTTAATTGTATATAATTTTGCAAAAGAGTCAAATGAAGAAAACATCCTAATTAATTCCAGACTCTACTTTCTATTCAATGGTTTTTAAAAAGATTCACAATAAATTTTTTATACATATTTAAGAAGAAGAAAAAAGAGAACTGTTGTTTAAGCAAAATGTAGGGCTTGACCTTTTGCCAATCTTTTTTGTGTGCCAGGTTGGTGGCGCATGCACCTGACTGTGATTCAAAATTACTATTTATCTGGAGGACTTGGGTGGTGTAAACCCTATTTGTCACGCTTATTTGTCACCGTATGCGTCACCAACCTGGCACACAAAAAACATATGCTGAACTTTTGAGTAATGGTTATACAAATCCAAGAAGAAATTATTAATAGCATTAATTAGTACTCCTTTAATCTAATAAAAAACTTTTATTGAACTCATACAAATACAAGTACCGATTCTAATTCTACAAATACAAAATATCAATCCTAATTTTACTTCTATATTATCGATCCTGCTATAGACAAATTGAAAAATTAATCCCTACTAAGCCACCGAGTTTAGAATACTTTTATTGTACCCAAAAAAAAAATAAATAAATAAATAAATGAAAGAAGAACAATACTTAAAAATCAACATAATTGGAGATAAATTGTAGAATTTTACGTTCGAATAATACTACAAAGAAATCTTCCTCACAATAAACACATAATATTATAACGAAAAATGATATTAGATCGTGTTTGAATATATAAGAGGTTCATTATTATGACAATTGTTATGTTTGAGACGAATTAGTGGTAATGTTAATTGTACCGCAATTCAATGTCTTTACTCCTTCTGTTGTTGTTATTGCATCCACTCTTCTAACATTAATTCTGTATATTGAGATACTATTACCTGAACTGAGGCTAAATGTTTTAATGTTTTTTTAGTCAATATTATCACGATTTCTCTTAAAAAAGAAATTATCAGGATTGTTTAATATTTGTTAAAAATTTCATTTTAAAAATAATGTAATAAAATTTTCACCATAATGGATTAGCCACAATAAATGCAAACAAATACTTTTTTTTTCACTTTAAACATTAAAACATTATTGTTTTATTATTTAATTTCCTTTTTTTTTTTTCTATACAATTGAACTAGATAACAAAAAACATATTCAAAATAATAAATAAATAAAATAAAAAAAAACAAATCGATATCAATGTAATATTTTAAATTCCTTTTATATGTTCGGTATGAGCGCTAACGTCTACTATCCATTTTCCATCGGGATTAACAGCAGTTAAAGAATTAATAGCTTCTTCGTTTTTCCTTTCAATTTCACTTTTCTCACTATCTTCTTCATCAGTAATACTAACTGTAATATCAGGAATTCTAACACCTTCTTCTTCAGAATCTTCTTTTGGTATCCATTTAGCTCTAGATACTGCACAAAAACCAGCTTCCTTCCAACCAGAACCTTTAGAACAAGCTTCTTGAATAACATTAAAACACCATCCATGAGTAACAAAAATTAATACTTTATGAGTGTCAGACTTTTCAGTATCTTCAGATAATTTATCTTGTTTAATCTGTTGAATAAATGGAGATGACATTCCTGCTAAGGCTTTTTGACATCTTTTAAGTACTTCATGTATTCCTTCAGGATACTTGGGAAGTTCATTAAGCACTGGTGTATAAGAAAAATCAACTTCAAAAGGATAACTACTATTATCATCTTTACCATTCCTCTCATGTATCTCTTCAAATCTTTTACTAATGATGCTATTTGGTACAGCTTGAGCATAATAAGCTGAAGTATGCCATTCTGCTAATGATGAATCGACCCTAAATTTTATTTTTGAATTTGGATCTGATGAAGCTATTCCTTCTGCAATACCGATAGCTGTCTCAGATGTACGTGCAAATGGACTCGTTGTTATAACATATTCTACATTCCTTTTTGTATCGTTAGAAATGGATTCTTGTTGAAGTGTATGAACAAAAGAACCGGTTGTTTTCGCTTGTCGTTTTCCTTTTGGAGTCAATGGTGGATCAAATGGTGTAGGTGAAGTATAAAGAAAACTTGGTTCTACATGATCCATACGTTCACCATGTCTTACAATATATAATGTGAGAGACATTTTTTTTTTTTTTTTAATAATAAAAAAGAAATAGAATGGAAAAAATTAAAAATGAAAAGAAAAGAAATTTGTGAATTTTATTTATAACTTTTTAGACGGAGTTTATTGCAGATTATCAATCAGAAATGCAGTATTACCGAATACAACTAACCATGTATGTTTCCGTTTTTTGATCGGACTTCGGTTTTCCTGGATGCATGGAATCTTTGGAACCTTTGCAAGTTGTTCTTTTACTAAATTGAGTATGAGGAATCATCCAAAGAGAAAAGATCTAGTCAATTTTATGTAACACAAGCAAGACTTTATGAATGAAAAAAAAAGAATCAATAAAGGAAATAATACAATATTAATTTTTCACGGAAAAAAACTTTATCAATAGCCGTAATGATGTAATACCCACGTGGCGTAACGCAAATGTTGCCCAATTATTGTTATAAATCAAAACATCATTCCTTTGTGATGTATTATGAGAAAAAAATTAATTTTTTTTCTTTGTATCATTAATATTCGTAATAGTTTTATAAATCCACATTGATTCAATGTTTACTACTTATTGACGTAATTTTACACCAACTTCTTTTAAAGAATAAATTATAAACGAAATCAAAGATTTCTCATCAATGATAAACAACTTGACAAACCTACAAATCTTCTAAATAATTTTTCATTTAAATCATTAATCTAAAGATGATAAATAATCATTATAGAAGATGCATTCATCTCCATTTCTTTTTTTTCCTGCTTTTAACAACGCGTCTTCTTCAGCATGGAGATAAAGGGAGTCTACTAAATCAGATAAATGCGTGTATTCCATTCCTCTAATAAATTTGGTATAGTCAAATGACATGTGATAATACAAAATCCTCCGATATTGGAGAATGAATTGTTAATGGAATGTTTAATGTTTGGTATAAATATATGCTACACACAAATTCCGGTTACATTTAATTATCGCTCTGCCTTAATTCTACTTTCGCTGGACGAGATATTTAACAAATCACACTTTTTATCATTATATTTATTAATAATGATTTAATATCAAACACGATGATAATAATACTTTTGATAGTATCTCACAAGCTTTAGAATAACTCATTGTTATTGGTTCATTGCTCATTTACTTTTTCCCGAAAAATTTAAACATATTGTATCAGAAATCTTGATATTTGTGTTTGTATTACCTATCTTTTGTAAGAATCCTATTTTACATTGGCCTGTTTTTTCCAATCTTCGAACTTGTTTATCACTCAAAAAAAAAGCGCGGATAGAACAGATGAAAAGCATTTTGTTTCTAAATTTTTTATCTCTTGCTTGATTTATTCATATATCAAATATTATGTAACCGATAGCCTGCGTAGAAAATACTTTTTTTTATTCCTACTAAATATACTTGTTATAGATTATATACCTACTTACGATGAACCATTATTATTTCCAGTTCATAGGAAATTTAATGTTAGTGAAGACTGAAGAGGGGTTAAAAAATGTGCAATTGGTTTCTTTGATTTTGTTTTTACAGTTGAGTGATTAAATTCAAACCCCAGAAAGAATTTTTTTTTTATATTCATATCCACACATGTAACTATTAATCCGTTAAGAAAAATTAAAAGTAATATAAGCTTCTTTATTTGGCTATATATTTCATGGTTACTAAAATCTCAGTGGTCATTCAACTGAAGCAATGAGTAACAGTTTATCTAAATATTATGGGAATCCACAATTAGGAAAGTTAAAAGTTTGGATTTTACATTGTTTTTATTATTGGTCTTGTAGTTAGCTTGAATATTAAATAAAGTTGATTTCAAGACAAAAACAACAAAATGGTACGAATCTTAAAAGGAAATAAGCAGGGGTAGTCTAATTCAAAAAAAGGAAATTTTTAAGAAAAGTACATGGGTTAAAACAGAATTTATTAGTAAGTAGTCCCTCCGCTACTCTCCAGACAATTAGATAATTCTTTATTTAGTAGAACGGTATTGTAAATTGTAAAAATTTAATGGTGAGACATTATGCTACATTACAAACTCTCAATATATTTAATATGAACAATTACCTGCTGTTTTATCATTCTACTATTATTATATTCGCGTATTATTATTGATAATGTATATTAATATCATAATAATACTTTTGATAGCTTTAGAATATCTCTTTGTTATTAGCTCATTGCTTATTTACTTTTTTCTTGAAAAATTTAAAAGAATCGAACACTAATCGATATTTATTTTTTAATTGTGATATTGAGTGGTTCAATTCAAAATTCCGAAAATTTTTCACGTAACTATTAATCCGTTAAGAAAAATTTAAAAGTAATATCGAAAACCCTAAAGTTTCTACAGTAGCTTTGTCGGGTTATTACATTGATATATATCACTGTGAGGTCTCCTACCTTTATAGATATTTTGTTTAGATTTAATGAAATAGTAGCGATGAGTAATTTAGATATTTTAGAAAATTATGTTGAAAGAAAATTATGTTGAAATCTTTGAAATGTTACAGAAAAAAAGAATTATTTATAGTCATTAAAAATAAACCTTGTTGTTCAAAGATAACAATATTTTAGATTAATAACTTTTAATATTTCAAAATGAAAAATTATTTTTCTAAAAATTAATTACATTTTCCAATCATTTGTCTTTTTAAAGTTTTAATTGATTGTGGTTTTTTTATTGATTCATTATCTCCCAATTCATGTTTCTCATGTAATTGTAATTCTATATAAATCATTATTATTAATTAATAATCAATTAAAATATTAAAAAAAAGTGAGAAAGTGTTCAATGACTTACTGAATCTATATTCCGAAGGTGCTGTTTCTATTTTAGCTTGAACAATATTCTTTTGTAAAATTGATACTATTTCATTTGCTTGATTTATATACTAAACAAACCAATTATTAATATTAAATATAAATTAAATTGTAAATCCAAAATCAAAAAAAAAAAAAACTTTTTTTTTTTATTGTATCTAAAACCTCTTGAATTTTATTTGAATCTATTTCATCTTTGTTTTTCAGAAATTCTTCATGTGTTTTACGTTTTGCCTCTAAATAGAAATAAATCATTATTTATTTTTCATATTTTATTAAAGAATATGACTTAAAAATTATAAATACCTTTTATTGCAAATGTATCCCCTTTTTTTTTAATAATTTTTTTTTTTTTTTGTTTATTAAAACTTTATAACTAATATATATATTTTTTTTTGACTCTTCAAGAAACCTTTTTTATCATACCTTTAAATGTTTCTTTTTGAACTCTCAGTAATTGTTTATAAGCACGAAACACAGTGTATCGAGTATTAGTTGTTGTTATCATGATTCTTTTTTTTTTTTTTATTNTTTATTCATCGAAAAAAAAAAATTATATATTAGTTCAATCGTCGATCTATTGCATATATGGTTCAATTAATTTAATTGCAGATTATTAATACCAATTTACCATGTTTACCATGTGAGGAGACAACACAGAAACACGTGATAATAAATACGAATAATCTAAAAAGACCTACCTAATCAATGTATAAGTTACTGAATATAAAAGTTCCGGAGATATTCGGATTTTTTTTTTCAGCCGAATAACGTTTATCTGTTGTTATTATTTATTTATGTCGATCTTTTATGATTTTACGTGTCAAAAACGTTAACATATTTAAAACATGCGTACCCCAGTCCCCAGTTACTTATTGCATAAATTTTTCACCAAATTATAAATACAACTCAAAATCGAATATCACACAGTTTCTATTTCTATTTCCTTTATTCATTTTTAAAGTTATCTTTTTGCATTAAAAGTGTGGGAAATTTTATTACATAATTTTAAGTCCGCGATATATATATATTATTTTTTTTTAAAAAAAAAATTTATCTATATTTAATTTTTTCAATAAAAAAACCATAATTATATTTACTTAATTAAGTTAGTTCGGTTTTTTTTTTTTTTTATATATATTTTCTCTCATTTTTTCCATAAAAAAAAAAAAGAAACTTAAAGAGACAACCAAAGGAAAAGTTAATAATGTATTGGAATGGATTCTTATCGACTTTAAATTTTATAGTCGTGTCATTTGGTCCATTCTTTGCTCCTACTCATACATTGGAACCAATATCGATAGTCAATCATATTGGTGAATCACCAGCTGTACCTTCTTTAAACAAATTAATTTGGACAAGTTCACATTGTCAAGATTTCCTGGTTGGTGAATTTAAAAGTTTTAACGAACCAACAATATCTTCAGCCGTAAATACTGCTGTTGTAAATGATCGAAGAATACATAACCATAACAAGAGACAACAAAATTTAAATAATAAAAATAGATTAAAAAAAAATAATCAAAATCCATCACGTACAACGAAAAATTTAGTTCCCACTTCAATTAGTAATGAAAAGTTTAATTCTGAAAATAAGAACAATAATGAGAATCGTGAACCTTCTGATCAAAAAAAAAGATCAAAGAAAAAACGAGTAAAATCTAATACTCCAAAAGATTCACAAACTATAGAATCTTTGGATGAAGAGGGTGATATTGGTGCTGTATTTGAAAATACTGATTCTTCTCATGGTTTAATTTCGGAATATGATACTTCGGATTTATCAAAATTAAAAGAACGTTTTAATTATGCTTCAATTGATTGTGGTGCTAATGTATTAAAAGCAAATAAAGAAGCGAAGGGTACCTCTTCTGTTTTATCTGAAAGCAAAGACTCTTATGTACTTAATGATTGTTCTGTAGAAAATTATATTATTGTAGAATTATGTTATCCAATTCTTGTAGATACTATTGTATTAGCAAATTTCGAATTTTTTTCTTCCACTTTCAAAAACATTCGAGTATCTATAAGTAAATGGTATCCACCAAAAGAAGATTGGAAAATTATTGGTGAATATCGTGCAAAGAACTCTCGAGAATTACAGGTCAGTTATAATTTTGATCTCAATTTTTTAATCTTTTGAATATAATTTATTAATCATGATCTTTTTTTTTTTTTTTTTTTGTGCGTGCGTGTGTGTGTGTAGATTTTTAATGCAAAAGCTCCTATAATGTTTGCAAAATATATTCGTATTGATTTTCAAACACATTATGGTCGTCATCATTATTGTCCAGTAAGTTTACTTCGTGTACATGGAAATAGTGAGACAGATATGTGGAATAAAGAACAAGAACAAGCTTCATCGACATCACAAGTAAAAAATCAAATAAACGATGAACCTAATGATGATATAATGCAACACTTAACGTCTTATACTGAATCAAATGATGAAGATTTAAACAATTTATCAAATGAAGTTCGAAAAAATCCGGAATATCTTGGAAATTTGGAAGATGAACTGAAATCAGATCATCTGTATCAAAACAATGGAATTACAAAGTTAAATGATCCAAACATAGGTGTTAGAGCTTATCTAGTCAAGGCTAAGAAAATTTTTGAATATGAAGTTTGCCCTAAAAATGATCTTTTAAATGTTACGATATTTCAGGATAATTCTCTTCTAATAAATCCTGGAATATGTCGTATTGATCAATGTCCTATTATTGTCACAGAATCTGATCTCTTGACTGATAATTATAAAGAATTCAATGTTTCATATGATAAGCGAAAAAGAGAAGTAAAGGAAAAAACTTTACCAGTTCGTTACAAACCAAATAAAAATGATTACAATGGTAAAATTAATTTACCAATTGGTGAACCAAATCAAAGTACATTTATGTTTTTATATAAAGGCATTCTTTCGCTTGAATCGAACACTAAGCGATACGTTGAAGAACAAAGCAAATTATTAAAAGAGATTTTTGGGAAGGTTGACTCTCATTCAAAGAAAATGGATTCAATTATGGATCATTTCACTAATACAGTGGGGAATTTGGTGTGTATGATCGGAAGATTATTTTTGGACCTCAATAACACAAAACGTTAACAAATTGTTTAATATTTTTTTTTTTTTTTTTTTTTTTTATAGAAAAAACAGTACGAACAATTGATTCAAGCCACCTTTTCTGAATTTCATACTAATCAAAGCAAACTAGAGGAAGATTTAAAAAATGTTACTTCAAATGTTCATTTATTAGCCGCAGAGGTATTTTTATTTTTTTTATATATATATTTACATTTTTAATAATTTTTATAACTTTGTTAAATGGAATAATTAATTTATTTTTCGAAATAGGTTGTCTTCTTGAAGAGACTTCTATTATTTGTTTTTCTTTCATTTGTGATTTTTATAGGTGTAACTCATGATTGGGTAAAAGTGCGAATATCTTTACAGGACTTTCATGCCGCAATGAACGCGCGAGCGTTGGGGCTAAAATTTAAATCAATTTCAATTAATAAGAATCAAAAAAATGCAGATGATTGTAAGTTTCTTAAACTTTTTCAATTTATATTAAACAATTTGTTCATTATTTATTTATTTCACTTTTTTTTTCATTAGTTTTCGATGATGATGTTAACGATATTTATAGTGAATGATGGTGTTATACAATTTATAGAATTCAAGAAATTTATTATTCCAAATTTAATCACATAATCCCACCTTCATTGTAATGGGAATAATGTGAAAAAAAAAATCAAACTTACTGGATGAATTAAGAATTTAAAAACATTTATTAATGTAAAAATAGAGATGAACAATTTTATTTAGTTTTAACATCATTTCTAACTTTATTAAATAAAGGTAGAAGTATGTAGGAGGGAATATTTTTTTGTAAATTAGTTTTATTTCGAATTGTAAAATTTTATTGAGAATTTGTATAAAGTTTTATTCGGATTTCCTATTAAAAAAAAAAAAAAAAAAATAGAACATAATATAATTTGTTTCGGCAGATTCTACTTTGGTAATACATATGAAGATTGTTATTTTATTAATATTTTTTTAGTAAAAGTGAAATAAATACAAGTTTCAATTAAAACTAAACATCAATTATTTATCTATATACAAAAATACAGTATATCATAATAAATCAAATAAATTAGATTAATTTAAGTGTACCACCTCTTTTAAGTTTTTGAGTAGATGCTCTTTTTACTTCAGGTACATCATCCAGTCCTTCGGGTTTTTGTAAAGGATGGGTTACCTAAAAAGTAGATTATAAGATTTGATTATATATATATATCATGATGTTAAGTAAATGTTAACTTACCTTTTCTAATTGTTCTTCTTCTTCATCTTTTTCTTCTTCACTTTTCCAAGCATCTTCTTTATCTATTTTCTCATATTTTTTAATACTATCGGGATTCGCAAAATAATAAATTAATGAAGGAAAATAATCTTTCCTTTTTCTTTGTCCTGGTGTAAATGTATACATTTCAATTTCGGCGATAATCTATTGATTTGTAAATGAAAATTTTAATCAATATTTCATTTAATCTCATATTTATAATGTAATAATAATTTAAGGTACCTCAGCTTTTTGTTTAAGCCATGCTTGTTTACCACTAAGTTTTGTCTCGGTTACCACATCAGACATAAGAGCAATTAATACATTCAATAATACTATAGTACTAACAAAAATAAACACTACTATCATTGAAATTATAGTAACTCTCTCTTTTAAATTGTCAACCGGCCCATATTCCCCAACCTAATTGATAAAAGATAATTTTTAATAAATTAAATTAAAATTAAAAATAGTAAAAAAAAAGGTTACTCACCAAAAAGAGATAAACAGATATTAGAGAAGTACTAAATGTATTAAAATCAGATCCTGTTTCATTTCTTAATAAAATGTGTAATATATGTGAAAAAGCGACTACCATTCCAAATAAAATTACGATTACCCACCAAACTTTTCTAAATATTTGAAATATTATGAAAATTGGTACTCCAATATTTCTAAATATTCTCAATTGCAATATCTAAAATATTATAAAGAATATGTAAACAAATTAAATGGCTTAAAAAAAATCTAAAAAAAAAGTACACTATCCACTTACAAAGTTTACGTAAACGAACATCATGGCAGTACCACGTAATCCTTCAGAAGGTTCTTGTCCCCTTATATATTGTTCAGCAACAACCATAGGGAATACACTACGAGCCAAATCTAACAAATTATAAGGACTCAACAAATAATTTCCTAATTGACCCATCATTTGCATTAATTCCATTCCAAAATAAACCGATCCAATAAACAATACAATTATCATAGAAACTTTTCTTATTATAGAATCCTCTTTAGTTGATACTCCGATCAAAAATGCGACTGCATATAATATATAGGTAGATAATAACAAAAATGCTCTTAATCTAGCAAATTTTCTCCACTTAAAGTTAATTATGGCTTCTATAGCAGGTTCACCAAACATTTCGTATCTACCTGATAATACTTCTTCAATAAAAGGTGATTTATACTTACGATACATTATATAATTCATTATTCTACGCATAAGGGGAAACTTACTCGTTTCAACAGGTTTTTGCATACTTTTTGGTGTAGGTTTATATACAGTAAAATCTGGAAGAGGTACGACACATTCTCTAGCCGGGTGTGTTTTATGTGGGATTCTAACTAATTCAGTTGCACTTTCTACACGTCTGTCAAATTCCTTTTCACTTTTTGACCACCATGTCATAAATCTTTGCCATAAATTTTCTTCAGCTTCACGATCTAATTCTTCTAGTTTTGCATAAGCATAATTTTCTTCATTATCTGTTCTAATAATATCATCCTTAACAGGTAAATAACTAATTCTTCTTGTGAATTCTAATGCAAAATCAGGATAAACTGTTCTCAATGATGCAAATGCTGGTACTACAGTTATTGTCCATGATATAGGATTTTCTTCACATCTTCTACAGTAATAATCTAGTAATAAATGTACAACTTCTGTCTTCCCAAGATTAATCGCCCTTGATAATGCTGATTTTGTCCTATCAGGATCATGAAACCTTGGTATATGCTTATCAGTTTTCAAATGTTCTTTAATCATTCTATCAGCATATGAACAATCTACCTTAATTAATATCTCCAACGGTGATTGACCTTCAACTATATGATTAAACACATGTGAATGATTGTGTATTGCATCGTAAATTATCGTTTGACATTGCATAAGTAATGTTCTAAAATGATCACGTACACTTTTAGAACTAATTTGAATCCAATTCAACCTTTCAACATAAGCTAAATATCCCAATGATCTGGCAGAATTAGATACAATATCAAAAGTACCACATTCATTTTCATCCGGCAATAGGAGTTCAAATCTGAATAGATTTTCAGATTCTACGGCAATTGTCATTAATCTTGGAGGAGGTTTATTAAGTTCTGGTGGTTGATGAATATTCACTCTACAATAAAGAAAACAAAAACATCGAAAAATTAATAATAATATATTTGAATTTGAGAGATTAGGAGAAATGATTTTTTTTTTTTTTTTTTTTTTTTTTTTTTTTTTTTTTTTTGAATTTCTTCTTTGATCTCGGTCATTAACCTGACATCGGAGTTCTAACATGTACCGATCATCACGACTTTTTCGAAGAGTGACATCTTCGATGGTGGCGTATACCGTCCTTGGAGTAAGCCCTTTTTTATTCTAATAATCAATAAATATTCAATGTGGTTGAGATAAAGTTCAATATACTTGTATAAATATAAATATATTATACTTGCCTTCATTGGACGACACCAGATAAATTGTAGGCGTGGTTTTTCACCATTTTTGAAAATCCAAATCTGTATAGTATAATGACCAATAAACAAAACTCTTTCCATATTAGGATCTAAACAAAATCCGGATTTAATGGGTGTATAAATAAGCCAAGGTTCAATGCGTAATTCTACAATAGGATGATCATCAGGAAGTATTGATTCACTTTGAGAAGAATCGTATAATAATTTTTTACTATCATATTGATAAATTCTATTAAAGCCAGATTCCAAATAATGATGTTTACCAATAACCATTTGTTGTTTTAAACCACTAATAATATGTTGAATTTGAAAAGATTTTGGAGTTTGTATCTTATGTAATTGAGGTAAATCATCTTTAAAAGTAATATAAGTATTTTTTCCATTGGGATCGAATAAACAAGAACTTTTGATATTATCAAATTTACTAACTGGTTCACAGGTATAAATATCCCATATTTGCACACAATTTTCTGTTGAATCTGTTCCTTTCGAACTAATTGTTAATATATGTTCATCATCTTCTAACCAAAGAATTTCTAATCTGTTTAAATAAGCTAATGACTCATCTATTTTGCCATTATTTTGTAATGATGATGCGAATATAAGCCCTCCTTCGCAAAGAAATATTGTTAAAACTCCTTTTGATGTCCATGTTGCCAACATTTGCTGATTATGTGATAATGCAAATAATGTTGGTGAGGCATCTGCATCAAGAAACGAATCTTTTTGTACACATTTAAAACGTGAAACCAACTGTCCTGTCGATAACGACCACAACAATGCTGTATCCCACTTTAATTTGTAAAAAAAAAAAAGATTTTTTTTAGAATTATTAAATTATTACGAATTGAGTGAAAAATTGAATTCTTCCCTTCTTTTTTGATTCCTACCTGTTCAACAAAAATAAAATGCCCTGGCAAAAGAGAATTTTTAACAGTATTAATTTGAGACCAAGGATGAGGTATAACTTGTAGAGTATCAGAAAAATTATCAACCACAAGTTTATGCCGAATTTTCCAGTTATCAGTTGAAATAACATAAATAAAATTAATTTCATCAGCTGGCGAAATAAAGTTATTATGTTCAATGTTACATATAACAAATGATTTAGAATCTTTAGTAAATTTAATGGTTCCAGTTAATTTCATTAAATATCTACGAAATATTGGTCTGTCCCGTGTTGTTTTCACGATATAAGTAAAAAATTTTGTAGCTTTATTTGGTGGAGGATGAACCATTTCGAAGGGTATAGGATCCTCAATGTCTTGTGGCAATTTTATTAAACTTAGAGCAACATGCGTTCCATCATTTGACAATGCAAAATCTATATTTGTCATTTTTAATTTTTGTGTGAATGATGATGCAAAACTTTCCCTATGTTGCCAATAATCTCGAGGTTTCAAATCTGTTGTATTTTGATTTGAATGCCATATTGGTTCAATTCTACTTATTACTGTTTCTTCTTCTTCGAATAATATACCTTCTCTATTTGTTATTTTCCATATAACTAATTTTCCCTCCTTTGCGGCATAAGTTGCTATGTGTTCTCCATTTGGCGAAAATGTTGCTACATCTATGACTTGTCTAAATGGTAATGATGAATATTCTAAAGATATCATTTCTATTGTTGTATCTATATCCATATCATCATAATTTGTATTAGGTGATGGTGTTGTTTGAATTAACGAATACTTCTTATCCTCGTATTCTTCCATTAAAATTATATATATATATATATATTTTTTTAAAAAAAAAGAAAAAAGTAGTTCACTGTTATATAAAGAATAATAATACAAGTTTATATATTTTGTAATTTGAAAGAAGAAATAGGTTCAATAGAAAAACATTTTTACTTTGTATTGTCATTTCAATAAATAGAATGATCAAAAAATTTTTGTGAAAGGGAGTACCAAACGTGCATGCGTTGATAACCGTCATTAACGCCAATCTTCAAATGAAATAACTTCCCGCCGAAAATTTAAAAATTTAAATAATTGATCATATGCAGTTTAATGTTGTATATAACTAAGCTGCAAATGATCATTTTTGTGGCTGAACGGTAATTACCTGATCAATAACATTACTTGTATTTTTTTATTCTGTTAAAGTAGTACAAAGGCTTTGTATATATATAATAAGCATTGACGCCTACAATACATTTCTTATCAAACCTTCACATTTCTGATCATGCCCAATAAGGAAATATACAAGTTCTGCAAGTGATCATGAAGATCCCAGGGAGTAAGTCCCAGCATCAGCATAAAATGTAGCAGGATGAGATAGTGAAGTAAGGTACCATTAATATTCCAATCAAGCTCAGCTGCACATTTGGGGTAATGGAATACTTTGGATTCTCCTAATTTTTGATGGATATGACCACAGTATCCACATGTCTTACTGGTATATTCTTCAGTATATACAATTACCTGACATCATAGATACTCACGAATCCTATATAGAAGAAATTGGTGAAATTGGAAATAGGACCATATTAATATCATCCGTGCAGTTTTAAAATGAATCTGCCATTTTTCACATTTAACCATTCCCTGTGTCTTAAACTCAGGTAACAAAATAATACAATAACTTTTGATATAGCCATTTGGCAAGTTTGTAGTGACAATTATTAATAAGACAATGGATTTTTTTATGTATATGAAGCATGATCCTGCGAAGTTTATAGCATTTTCATTTGGCTACTTCTCTGTAAATAGAGTCATGTTTGCTTTGAATCTTGTCATATATATGAGAAAGTTAATAAATTCTACTAATATCATTTTTTTCCCATTCAATAGCTATTCCATTTGGATCATAACCAGTACATACACTGGGGTTTAGAGCAATCACTGCATTCTTTGATTGTGTAAGACCTTAGCTTTCAGCCCATATCTCAAGTGGTTGAAGAATACAAAGATAAAATTCTCCAAGCCGATTTGTCACAAGTCATGCATCATAATAGAACTCTACTGAAAGATTTTTGGCTAACTTCATCTTACAAAGAAATATATAAACTCCTCTAGATTTATCCCAATGTTTTGATAAAATTGTGATAGATTGTTATTAATCTTTTTTAGAGCAAAATTTTATCTTAAATTTTGTCCAATTTGCAGCAAAATTTGTTATTCATTACTTCATCACGAATGTCATATGGAGTTTTAAGGATCCATTTAAGTTCAGTATTATTGAAATTTGTGATATTGAGACATTTTGCTCGCAAAGCTTTTTTTATTTGCACGATGCCTTTTTTTTCTACTGCAATAAGACACCGATTGTAAGTCCATTACGCTGTTCCCATCCACTGTCTGAGTATTGATTTCTCTTTTTATGTAGAAAAGAGACAGATATATTATGTTTTACCTGTTAGGATTTTGGAACTCTTGTTTTTCTTGAACTTTAGCAGCTTTTTGTCTTCTTCTACGGTTGGTGGTAGAATGCATTCTGTTATGTCTTGTTATAAATACTATAATGATTAAGAGCAAGTCTTCTGTAAGTTCTTTTACTTCACTACTTTTGGCACTAACATCCGTACTGAGTATCATGAGCTGAATTCCATTCTTTTCAAAGATTCACTTCATAAACTCAGATCCAAATTAATACAATCAGTCCTAATAAAAAGTTAGTAAAATAATAAAAATAATAAAAATTAAAGTAAATAAAAAGAAAACTTAAACCCTTTTGAATAACCACTACTTCCTTGATTCCTTCTATGTGTATTCATTCTAAAAGGACAACAAAATCTTTGTATTTCCAGTTAAGCTTTGAACTAATGTCGCTGATAATTTTGTACTTTGGGTAGTACTGTCAGAAATTTGTGATTTGTCGCTCAAGATTATTTTGTTGATATTTTGAGCTAATTCTGATATAACAGATCTTTATTTTTTGCATGAACTGTATCTGTTGATTATTTCTAAAGATTCCTTGTATATTTGTAATTGAATAAAATCATTTTCTATCAGGTATCCTAATGATTGCAATTCTTCTGGAAGCAGCCTATCATTATAATGTTTCAACTAAAATGTCATACATCTCTTGGATTCTATTTGCACTTTGGTAAGTAGTCTTATTCTGAGCAGGGTTGTAAAAAAGATGAGTTTGTTAAAAAAGTAGTTTTTTTTAGGAATGTGAGCTACTGATAGAGCTGTTTTTATTTAAAATTACTTTTCCTTATACTTGATATAAAATGCAAAAATCTATATAAAGCTGTATTAATCATCAAGTAGATTTGTAATACAAAAAGTGTGATTAATTTGGAAATATTTAAAATTAAGGTAAACAATCAATTGCAGTATTACTGATAAAGTTATATTTCGTTATAATAAGCTATCAGCCAACTTTACATATGATTCTCCAATATAGATCATAATAATCAGTTGACTTCAAATTTCTAAAAAAAATAATTTTGAACTGATAATTTCAATAGACACTAATTTTAATATTGGTTAAATTTTTTTAAATTAAATTTTAATTAAGTTATAGTATTTATAAGAATACATAATTAATTAGGCTAACTACTAGCTAATCCAAAATTGATACTATATAAATTTTGATACTTTTTTTTTGGCCAAATGTAATTATACTGCAATTGAAGTATAAATGAAATATATTTTTTTGGTTATGATTATACATTTGCAAAAAGATGACTTTAGAGCTTACAAACTAATATCCATTTTTTTTTGTTTAGAACTTTTAAGGACCTTATTAGATTAATTTATTTCTGTTGCTTAAGTTTATCTTCAATTAAGAAAAGATTAGAAAGAATACTGGACAAGTAAATATCTAATTAAACAAATGAAAATAAAGGTTATACCAATTTTTGAAATAATTTTTTCAACCTGTATTGTCTTATTTGCATTTGATAATATAGTCAGACCTCTATATGGTCATCTAATTAATTTCTGCAAAATCAGTAATTGTATAAAGGTGTGCTTATATAAAAATATTAAAATTAAAAATATCTTAATTTTAGCTAAAATTAGCTAAATTATAATGTGAATATTTTTTTTTTTGGAATAGCAATTTTACAAAAAAAAATTTTTCTAACTTTTGCATATAATTCTAATTTTTAAAAGGAAATTTAAATTTTTGTAATTCTGGCTAAAAATATTTTTGGCTAAAATTATAATAATTATATAGAGATTTAATTATTAATAAAAATAAGAAAAATTTTTTTTGATATGGAAGGATATATATGTTTTACCCTTCACATAATTTTCTGATTATATAAATTTACAATTTTAATAAAATTATTAAATACAAATTTTGCACTATATAATAAGAAATTGCAATACTTAAAGTTTTAAAATCAATGTTTTAATAATGTTTATAATACAATAGAATGTTTGTCCTTTTACATTTTTGGTGCCCAAAAGAAGTTAAGCTCAAATTACTACTGTAATTCAAACTGGCAAGTCAGTTTGAATTACAGTAGTAATTTGAGCTATTTTCATTTACTCTTTCTTAAACATTTTTTTTATCATGCTCAATATTTACTATTATACACTTTTCAGGTCAATTTTGTGAATTATGATACTATAATTTACAAATAGAACATTGTTTTTTATTTCTCTTTTCTTCATATCTGAAATTTCTTCTTGAACATCATTGCTTTTATTACTTGAATTTTTTCAAGAGTTAACAGATACCTTTTATTAGAAGTTTCCTCGTTTCTTTATATTGAAGTAGATTTTTAATACTAAATGAAGGTTTCAGCTTTATCACTAAATATGTCATTTTGAATAATCATTTATATTTCAATAAACTGTTTAAAAGCTCTTCAAAAGCCTAACAAGACTTATTTTCAATTGTCATATTTAAAGTTTTTTTACAAAGTCCAAGATCATGACCATACTGTTCTTTTTTGAGTTCAAATATTTAATAGAATTACTATAAATATTTTGATCACAAATAGTAGTTATTATAAAAAAAGTTCAAGTTTTCTGTTTTTTATTTTCTTTATTTTAATAAATTGAATTGATTTGCAAGAATATTTTTAGAGTATCAGCAAAAAGGAACTAATTTCACTAACAAATTTGTTAATAAACACTAAATTTAGATGTTTTTAATATGCTGCATTTACAAGGAATTCATATTCAATATAAGCTAATTCTTGGTTTCAATTTTGTATAGAATCCACTTTTTTTTTAGGTTTATATTTACCTTCATGATGCCATTTATATGATTTTCTGGCCCAACTACCATTTTCTTTTTCACATCTTACTATTCTTATTTCAAATCCTGTTTTTTTTGCATATCATTTTAAACATGTTTCAAGAACTTCAAATATTGTAAATGTCTATCCAGTGTATATGTCTTTTAAGAAACTATTATCAGATTCATCATCATTATTACTAGCTTAATTTACATCATTTTTGATATGGGAATAATTCTGAATATTATTTATCTAAATAAGTATTATTAATAAAAAGCAAAAATACTAAATAAAATTTTTTTATAGCAACTTACATTTGAAAGTTTAAAGAAAAAAATATTAATGAATGTGAAATTTAATGTAAAAAAATATTAATAATCAAAAAGTAAAAAAAAGCTTAATTTATTAACAAAAAATCAAAAAATGATCTAATTCAAATAATAATTTATAAAATATATAATTAGAATATGTATATCCTCCTATACCAGCCTAATATTTACTAAAAATAATATAGCTGATTTGTAATTATAAAAAGGTAATTTAATATAATTTAAAACTGTTTTTCAAAATTAAATATTTATAAAGAAGTATACTTATATAGAAGATAACTATATGTCTATATAGAGGTCTAACTGTAGTTCAAACTATATGGTATATAGATTTAATGTACTTGTAGCAAGTAGGATGATTATAGGAATAGGTGTTAATTAACCATTAATTATGTTATTTATAATTAGTCTAAAATGGTTAATTAACCGTTATTTTTAATTAATCTTTAATTTATTAAATTCTATAAATTGATAATTATAATTTATAAATTATAATTTATAATTTGATAATCATTAATATTGATAATGAAGATGATAATTCTNATAATNATNGTATAATTGNATTTGAATCAAATNTAATTAATTTAAATAAAGAATAAATAAAATAAAGTTTATTTTAAATTTTCAATAAATTATAATATATTATTTATATACTATATTTTAAATTACCGTATATCACGGGCCATAGTACCCCCCCTATGCATAGTACCCCTCTTGAAAAATTTAATAGAATTGTATAGTATCCGGGGGGATATTTTACAATTATCTCGTGATCCAGTGATCAGATTTGAGCCATCTTTTTTTTGTTTGATAGCTCTCATTGAGCTCTTCATAATAAAAAAAAAGATCGTTCAAATTGGACCGGTATATCGTGAGATATTCGCAAAAAACGGAATTTTTAGGTTTTATTTAGTACCCGGGGGTACAGGGTCAAACCCCCGATTTTTGCAAGATACCCGGGGTACTGTGGCCCGCTATATACGGTATATATAATTAATATATATACGTTACTTATAGATTAATTAATTGTTAATTAACCAGTTAATTAACTAAATTTATATAAGTAATGGTTACTTTACTAATCCTAAGCAACAACTGAAAATGATATGAATAAATGCTAAAATCATATGAAAATCACATAAAAATCTACATCTGAAATTTTGGACTAGTGCAGTTTATAAGTGATAGCTATCATAAACATGTGCAAAAATAAATCTTAATATACTTAATTTTATTAAAATTATTTTATTAAACTTATATACTTATTATGCTATTTAATAAGTTAGTTATCACAAATACAATTTTTAATATATTATATTTTATTAAACTTATGATGAAGAAATTGGAATAGTTAGATTTATTTCATTAGATTTATATATTTATTATATTATTTAATGAGTTAGTTAGTACAAAAACAGTTTCTAATATATTATATTTCATTAAAATTGATATGCAATTTAATTTTTAAAGTTCTAATATAATAGAAAAATTAATATAGATTTTAAGTGAATCAGTGATATTGTATATAATGTTAAGTGAAGATAAAAGACTTCATTTCAAAACTCTCACAGTAACATTATATATATATATATATTTTTTTAAAATACTTATAAAAATAGAAATATAAAGAAAGTAATATAAAATAACAAATTATTTGAGATTATATAGAAGGTAAAAAATTTAGTAGTAATTCTAAAGTTATGTTTAATTATGTAATTAAACATCATATAATATAAATTTAAAAATTATAAAATAAGTATATTTTATCTTACTTTGCAAGTTATTGGCAAAGTTCATTTATTCATATGTAAAGTTAAAAATAGTATTAAAAATCCATTTTTTCTTCTTAAGTAAAAAAAAATTAAATAAATCAAAAATAGTATTTAAAATTCTACTTTTTCTTCTTACTGTAAATAAATAGGTTTAAATATTTGAAAAAAATACTTTTTTTTAGTTATATTCTACTTTTATATTACTAATACTTTTATAATAAATTTGTGACAAATAGGGTATAATAAATAGGATTTCACATCTCAGATACTTACATGACTAATGATGTTTAGTAAGTGAAATCCTTAGTGATATAATGGTAAATTATTAAACAAAATTTCACTTTCACAAAACTTCAGCAGCATTAAATATAATATTAGGAATTAAGATATGACAAATAAAGTATCACAAATATGATTTTATATAAATTTTAATTTTCCAGAATACTTAATGAAAATGAAAAGTGGAGGGCATGACATGGGGATGACAATGCATAGTTATATATTTATGAACTTTAACATCATTAATTTTTTTGTTTATTTGTACTAAAGAAATTGATTGGTGCCGAAAGTAATTCTGGCCGAACTTAACTTAATTCTGGCCAAAATTATAGTTCTGAGCAAAATTACGTAAATACCCTCATAGCATTCATAGGCTCATACCGACAAGCCAAACATCACCGGTCACGTGTGGATGAAAAAGGATACTGTTGTAAGATCAAAAGAATGAAAAATGTTATTTTAATTGTCATTGTTCTGTTACACTACACTAATGTTATCCGTCTTACTTATTTGAGAATTAATTTGCGTATTGTTTAAAAAAAAAAATTAAATCTTTTTTTCTCCTTAAAGAATACTTCTACAGTAAATATGACAACTTCGACAGTTGTTAATGGTACCTCTGCTACTAGCAACATTAATAATATATCTAATACATCAAATTCATTCAATGATATAGCAAGAAAAGTTTTAAGAGCAAATTATCCATCAGATTCAAAAACATCGTCGCCAAGTTTAGAACAAATTTTAGAAATATTATTATCAACAAATTTTAATACAAGTAATACTTTTACTGAAGATTTATTAGAACTTTTAATTATTGGTTGTCATACAGTTAATCCTTCTGAAGAAGTTTTAGCTTCAAAATTCAGTAGAATTATTTTTAATTTTTGCAATAAACGTTTGGTAAAACCATTTAATCAATAATTTTTTTGAATTCATAGTTATTTTTTCGGTATTTAAAAATTATTTGATAATTTAAATAGGTTCAACTTAATGATACAACTCCAGAACAACCACCTTTGGAAATTATACTTCCGTTTTTAATCCAATCCTTCAATAATGCCACCCAAACAGTTTATATAGTTGATAATTTGAGAGCAATAAGTCAAGTTTTATATGAAAATGGACAGAATTGCCAGAAGGTTACTAGATATTTTCCTAGATTTTTTATTATTTGTTTCATTATAAATAACAAAATTTATATTATAGTTACACGAACAGCTTTTGAATATTCTTTCACCACTTGCCAGAGAAATCAATAGAAATTTAGAAACTAGACGAATGGCAATAAACTGTATAGGCAACTTATGCTATCGTACAGGAAATAAATTTCAAGGGAAATATAAAGATGTTTATGAATTACTCCTTGCAAATCTAAACTCGCCAAATCCTTCTGATGATGAATCAGCTTATCTCAAGGTATTTTTTAGTAAAAGATTGACTACATAAATTTTTTTTATTTAATCTAGGTAAAATTTTGTTATTTCAGATTATAAGTAGCACGTTTAGAGCTTTACAGTTTGTTGTATTAGAAGATAAAAGTGTGTTAACTGAACCTTTTGGTTCAACAATCGAAATACTTAAAAAATATGTTTTTTATAATATTGACGATATCAAAAATCTTCAAGCATCCATAGGTGATAATATAGTCTTTTTTTTCAAAATCAATTAAAATTTTTTGACATATATTAAAAACTTTATCATTTAACATTATAGATCAGTCTCGAATATCAGCAGGTAACAATGTACGTAATTCTGGACCATTAAATCAAAAACATTCAAGGAGACATAGTCGAATGAAGTCTATTGGACGTTCATGGTTAAGTTCTGATTCAGAAATATCTGATGGAGAACATTCACAGTCCACTCGTAAAAGGTAAAAAGAATTGTCTTTAAAGTATGATTGTTGAATAATTGAATAACCTCTTTTTTTTTAGAAATGAAGATTCTCGAATTCGAGCAAACGCTCTGGGATGCTTACAGAGCATTGCGAAAGTAAGATTGTTTTAATCTTCCATAGTTTTAATGCCAAATTATTTTTATCTTTTATTAATATATATTCTTTCTCGTAGGTTTCAACAAAGATGTTATATCAGTATTGGGGTCTTTTCCTTCCCTATACAGAACCTTCTGATACTTCTTCTCCGTCATTATTTACTATAATTGCATGTGAGCCTATTCATACAGTCCGTATAAGTGCGTGCTCTGTAATCACTACAATGATCGATGGTTCAAAGCAATATTTAGCCGCTGCGGATGATCGGTTAGTATCGATTTTATACCAGAATGACTTATTATCGTTATTATCATTAGATATGAATTGATTTTTTCATTATATTAGAGATGTTAAAACTTCTTTCACTTCGTTATCTGCAAAATTGGGAACAATTGTACGAGAACTTCATGCCGGGCTACTACAAGTTATTTCAAAAGAAGATCATTATGTTGTTTTAGTTCAGTTATTAAAAGTGTGTAATAATGAAATATTTTTTATTATAAACTATATTTTTTATTTTCATATTAATTTACTTTTTAATATATAGTGTTGCAATGTTTTGGTGAATAATGCAGCGTATGATAAATTATCGCCAGGCTACCCAACTCGTATATATCACACAACTGCAAATTTCTTAGTGCATAATGGTACGTGACATATTACAAATAATTTACTCAATCTGAAATTTAATTTTAAATTAAATTTATGAATATTTTGTTATAGATAATTCCGTTAGACTAGCAACTATGACATTGATATCTACAATTATGGATTGTAAAACATGCATCAAGGAAGTGGACAATTTTTTATCAGATAGAGTTATTAATAGCATTTCATCAAATATTACAAGATTACCATTCTTCCAAAATTATAAAGAAATGAATCTTCTTTCGTATTTAGTATTAATGATTGGAAGTAAAGATCAACCAGCTGTTGTGAGAATTGAATCGTGGGGAATTTTATGTGCATGTGCAAGAACTCATTTTAGCATAGTCAGGTAACTTTTTTCTTTTTTTTAAAAAAAAAAAATCACCGAATTAATTTTAAAAAACATTTTTTTTGTTAGCCCGGAATGGGAACATATAAATCCTTTAATTATCACTGATCTTGCTAGTGAGGATGAAAAAATTAGAACGGCTGCCATGACATTTTTGGTAGAATATGCTAAAGAACAAGCAGCATTTGGTGAAAGCAATCGAAACACTGGAGGAGATGATGAGAATATTATGGTAAATATATTATTTTAATTAATTATTAATATTATTATTAATTTTGTTATTCTATTTAGGTTCAACAAATTCAGAAAACAATTATTCCAGAAATATTCCAATGGTGGGATTCAGTAGTTGCTCAACATATTCAAGGTTCTTCAGTTGATAAATGTCATGCCGTTAGAGCTTTAACATGTGATTTCATGTCCCACATTCCATCAAACGTATTTTCGGTATTGCCCGTGAGTATACCTTTTTTTTAAAGTATTAATTTTGCAGAATAATACCTTTCTGATGTTTAATTGAATTATTTAGATAGAAAAGAGGAATTATTGTATTAAAACATTATTGGGATTTTCTGAAGATGAAAGTTCAAATGTTAGAGCAGCCGCATGTAGAGGCCTTGGTGTTTACATATTATTTCCTATATTACAACAGGTATCTTATTATATATTAATTTATTTTATTTATTTATTTTTTTGGGAATACATTTTCATATTATGCATTTATATATAATAGGATACAAAATTTGCTTCTGATATGGCGCTTTCGGTTATCAAACAAATGACAGATTCTAATATTTTGGTTAGAGTCAGAAGTAGTTGGGCATTAGGAAATTTATGTGACACAATGGTATTACTTAGGTACGTTTAATTTCAAAGTATAATAAACCATTTTATAACAATACTTACTAAAAATAAAAATATTAGTAACCCAACCGATAGTCAAGGAATGCCAAATAGGAGTACAAATTTGAATGAATTCTTGATCAAGGTTATGTGGGCTAGAATAGTAAAAGCAGGATTGGCAGCATCAAATGATAATGAAAAGGTAAGACCTAATGGAGTTAGAACATTAGGCAGTATAATTCACGTGAGCCCAACAAATTTTTTGGAAAGGGAAGAAAGATCATTAATAAAAGAGGTGGTTTTTGCTTTAATTAAGAATTTTGAATCTGGAACCTTGAAGGTATTTTATATTTAATAGACTAATACTTAAAATGTTATCTTATTAAAATCTTACTTTTTTTATGGTAAGGTTCGATGGAACGCATGTTACGCAGCTGCAAATATGTTACGTAATCACAATTTTCCTATAGGATCAAAATCAAACAATTGGTCAATACCATTATATGAAGCATTAATAAGAGTAGTACAAACATCAAAGAATTTTAAAGTTCGTATTAATGCATGTTTAGCATTATCAACACCAATTATTAGAGCTAAATATGGGGATACTATAATGTTATGTAAAATATTGCAAGTTATTGTTACTTCACTGGAAAATGTTGACAATTTAACTGGTACTGGATTTAGCGAAGTTAAATATCAAGAGCAATTGAGAAATCAGGTAAGATATTATGATTTCTGTAAAATAGAAGAATAGGGTGTTCTACTAATTACCATGTTTCTTATTATAGTTGTTGAATACTTATCATCATTTAATCGATATTTCTGTTATAAATGATAAAAAATTTATTGAGCCTTTTATTCAAAGAGTTAGTGAATGGAAGGCAAATAGACAAGGATAGATAGACAAAATATTCAAACTCCTTTTTTTTGTTAAAAGTAAATATTCTTAATCTTATTTTATTTTTATTTTTTTTTTCTTTTTATTGTAAATTTTCTTTTTTCTTGTTTTTTGTAAATTAGAATTTCGTAAATAAAGTTTATAATAGAATTTTCTATATCATTTAATATCATATATTTTTTCAACATCCGTTTTGGTTAAATTTTTACCTAAAAAATAACGGAAATTTATAATGTAATAATTTTCTAAATAATGTAAATATATTAATTACTACCAAATCTGAATTTAGAATAATATTTTGAATCAAGATTAACAATATAATTAGATTTTTGGTATATCCATTTGGATTTTATCCAAATGTCCAATTCTGAAAATTGGATATTGTCAAAATCTAACTCTAATTTAAATACAGTACATTATAATATTTCATTATCTAATGTTAAATTTTTATGTTATTGAAAAAGTTATAAGAGCTGTTTTTTGAGAGAATTTTAGCTAAATTTAAGAATAATTAGTAGTTTAAAATAGAATTTTACAAAAATTGGATTAACACTTAGTTAATTTTAATTTTAATTTCTATCTGATAAATTACAGGAATTTTTACAGCAACCAAAAAGAATGTGTTATACAAATATGTTAATTATGAAAATCTAATATTATTATATTAATACCCTTTCTTATATCAAAGAAAAAAAATAATTTTTCTAAAAAAACCATTTCTATAAAAAAAGAAAGTTATTTAAATAATTTAATAGTTTATTTATATATCTTTTATTTATTTTTTGGCTTTTTTTAATTTATATATTAAAGATTAAAAGAAAAATGTTTAATAAGAAAAAATCAATTTAATTGTAAAATTTTAAGAGTAGGATTCATCAGTTCATTTAATTATATATAAATCATAGTAAAAATTATTAAACTGCAAAAAAATTTTTTTTTTATTTTCTTTAAAAATTAAAAAAACTATTAAATATTATAGTTTTATTTTGGTAATAGGATGAAAGATGGATTTGGCTATTTGGTATACTGTATGTACTAAAAATAATTATTTGACAAGTTATATCTTAATTAATTTTTATAATTAGTTAGAATGGAGTGGGTTTAGTATAGAATTTAATATTTGTATTTGTAAAAATCAGATCAAATTTATTTTAATAAATACCATTAGGACTTCTTAAAAAAAAAAAAAAATATTATAGTTTTAAATATAGGTTATTTATAAAACTAGGGAAACAGAAACTATAAGAAAGTCTAAAGCATTATTTCAATTTATTAGATAATAAATATAATAGTAAAATTAAAAGTAAAAATATAATACAAAAAAGTTTAGCCTAGCGTGAAGATATTTTGAAAGTAAATAACTTTTTGTAGAGTTGATGCATAGACGTGCAGTAGAGAAAGTTTTTTCTGGCATATACTGTAAGTTTGGTGGAAATTTACCTTTTTTTTATAATTTTTATTTCATTTTTGTTGGTAAAAATGTAAAAGAATATCAAGTTTTTCAGGCTTATGAAAAAAAATATGAAACTGGCTTTAGAATTTCTGTATACTGCTATAAATTATCCTTTTCTTCTTAACTTCAGATTTTTTGAACTTGTGTAAAGCGGTCACTTTGATGGAATTAGGGGGTACTGGAAAATTTGATTGACAGCTAATCACCTATTGGTAATTAGTTCCTTGTTATATAGGTTTTAATTTCACAGTGATGATTCTTATTTTAGCCCCTTAAGATGACGTTATAGTTAGTTGTTATATTTGAAAAATCAAAAAAAAGTTAATAAAATATAGAAGATATGAATGCATGATCGAGATGTGTTGTGTGAATTATAATCAGTTTGGTAAATAGAAACAAGATCATTTTTTCTTTTGCAATAGATATATCAAGGATGAAGATTCTTAGATAGGGATGGAAAGTTTGACCAAGACTTCACATAAGTAGTCAACTCAATTCTGTAGATATGTACTTTTATGTCATTAGGAATTGGCCTATTTCAAAGGAAAAATTACCAGAGAGGTGTTAGTTCAGTTTGTACATGGGTTTATAAGCTATTTGTTGAAGCAAGATATTTGGTGATAGTCTTCAGATGAGATAGTATAAGCAGTCGTCTTAATTCTTCTGAACTTTACATTACTCATATTATTATCTACAATACTAGCCTTTTTTTACTATCTGTTCATTTTATAATTGATGCTACTGTACTAAATTTTGGTTTCCCTTTTCATAATAAAAATTTTTAATAGTATTCTTTCCAATCTTTTCCCTAGTAAGTTCTCAAATTTTATGTTTTACAGTTTTAAATATATAGTCATTAATATTCTTCACTTTCTTATTTGAACCAAAAACTCTCTTAAAATAGTTTCTATTTTTTTCTAGAGATGAATTGAATAAACTGGATGAATTTATACTTAGCTGATCAAATTCAACCTGAAGACTTTAGGCAATTGCATAATGTTAGATCATTTCATTTTGAAGATCTTTAATAAAGATCTTGATTGAAGTGAATTCAGATAAAATATTTCCAAAATTATTACGATAAGCTTGTAATCACATTATTAACCATTGAAAAAATTTTCTACATCTCAGAGGCATAGCCAATATCACAGGTAGAATGCTGTTCAATCGAGCATATATCTGATTAATAACTATTAAAATAATTAGTTAATATAGTATATATATTGGATTAAACAAAAATTGGTGATCAATAAAGCATATACCTGATTAAGTACAATATAAGTAATTGGATTGACCAATTTATAGTTATTTTATTAAGTGATCATTTAAACAAAATTAGCAAACCAATTTGTAATAATTTGTAAAATTATAATACACATTAGTTGAAATAGAAATATGGAATTAGGCCAATATTCAACTTAAATTAGTAATAAAATGCAATTTGACCTATATTCAACCTTACAAAATAATGGCCAAATTGTACACTAATTTTTAAACTTATATTTAATCTATATTCAACCTTGCAAAATAATGGCCAAATTGTAGCTTTTTTATTGTAAAATTATGGTTGAATTAAAGAATAAAAATTAAAATATAAATGTTAAAAAATTTTAAAATGGTAAAAAAAAAA
>QKYT01000497.1:36340-52063 GCA_003550305.1 Glomus cerebriforme | reverse complement strand
CTCAAATCCTACCTATTCATATATTGTTCGGGGTCCTACTGTGACCACAGATCATGATCTCAAAGTTACGCACTTTTTTTATATGGAGTATTATAAAGCACAAGTTAATTGTATAGCTTATCAATTGATGAGTCAGATCAATCTGTGTGTTTAAACTTTTGGAATCCATATCTGTTATTTATAAAAGTGATAATATGCAGAAGTTGGTTACTAGAAAAGGCGCAGAAGATAGTGAAGGGGACCAGGAATCGAGGGGGATTAAAAAAGCAAAACTGCAAAAGTTATTGAGTAATCTTGCAGAAAAGTTAAAGGAATAGATAAGTTAATAGATAGTATTTCAGATCTCAGATTGACCTGGAGAATATAAGCAATGAGGAATAAAGATCATTCAAGTTCTTCTTACCTATCGATCTGATCGTTTGTAAAATACTACTCATAGGATAGAAATATGGTAATGTAGCAATAATATGTATCACGGGCTACATTCTGAGCTTTGTATTTATATTAATAAAAAAAAACTATATATATTGGGCTTGTATATTTTTTTTTATTATAGATTTAAAAGCAGATGCAGTACACTTGTTTTAATGATTTTCTAAAACTTTTAATAGTTATCTATAAAAAATCTATTCAGGGAAACATATAAGCAAAAGCAGATTTAGGAGAATATCCATCAATAAAAATCCCAAGTTAATATTACTAAAAATGTAAAAAAAAATTTATAAATACCAATAATAATATATCATTAAAAACGTGAAAGTAATACACACCAGACGATACAAAGCTTCTTGCTGTACCTCCCATAGGTCTATAGTAAAATTATTTGGCACTCTAGCAGGAACATACTCAGGAAAAAGTAAGTTCGCTGGAATGGTCAATTGGTAGTTTGGCATACCAGCTAGTGTACAAGCAATATCAGTGCATTGTAAGAAACCAGTTAACCTACCATTTGGCATACCAGTATTGTTAATAAAGGCTGTTGGTTGATAACTTAGTGGTGCTGTTCCAAATGAAATTGCAAGATTTGGTATCGCATTTGCCGTTATCATGAGTGGTGTATTTGGTGACGGGTTTGGAACATTTAGTGTCGGGTTTGGAACTTGATTATTGCGTAAATAGAGAATCGCAAGCATTGCTACGGTTGAGTCCTGCTGACGATCAAATATCTTTATCGCTAAATAGACTTGAATAAGATTGGTCTGTGCATTAGCTGAGAAGTAATCTACCGGCAGACTATTCAAACTGGTGAGAGTCTCAGTTCTTGCTACTTCTATAATGATCGTTGGTTGCAGTACAGATCCTATTGCAGGTGGCGGGTTTTGTTTTGGTTCGGCTGCAATATCAGTACAGTATTCACTATTACCAACAGTAATATCTAACCCACTATAAATGACAAGTTGACAGTTGCTCCAAAGTAGCAACATGTGAGACAATATTGCTACTACCGATGCATGGGCAGGATTAGGTATTTCATATGCGATTATTTCTCCCCTAACTAGACGGATGTAAATGTTAGATCTTTTCAATTCCCCTTTTTCACGAAATTTGCGGTATCTTTCAAGTGACACATCACTAAAAATTACTATTTTTCTTGACTCTTTTATCGTTGTATTCTCTGTCGTTATACTCTCTGCCGGTGTACTCTCTTCTATTATACTTTTCATCCTATCAAGTTTGAGCAGTCTGTTTCTTGCTAATTCAAGATTTTCTTTTATATTACTTATCAGCATTATGAGAAAATGGGTTTCAATCAAATGATTACTGGGGTTTTTATATCGATAATTATCACATCATATTATTACTACGCTGTGACAAGCTTCCGGTCATGTGAGAAGGCTTAGTAGATTGATTACCTGAAATGCGCTGGTAAAATTCTTTCTGGGCTGTTGTGATACGTAAATCACATAATTATATTCATATTATTTTTTTCGACTTGATTTGCATTTATTTTTTGCATCATGTTTCCAGTTTACGCTACTATCATACTTACAAAACAGTATTTAGGTATGGATATTTTTTATCAATCATTATTTCACATATGAGATTTGGGAATGTGTATGCTAATCCTTCGTCATCTCAGCTCCTTCGATCAAAGATCCTTTTTTTCTCATATTTATTTGAAAAAAGAAAACATATCAGATATGTTATTGGGGTAAGATAAAATGATAGGTTATCTCCCACAAATCAACAGATCAAGGGGTATATTTCACGAAACAGTTGGCTTATCTTTCTAATATTCTAAATATAAGAAAGGCGATTTGCAAGGGATTAACAAATAATGAAATTTAGTGTGTAATTGCTAATGAAAATCTGGCAATATCTTACTCCTGCGATGCTATAAAACTAGTGAGAAATGTTATTTTTTTTCACCATGAAAAATCAAGAGAGTGGAAACCTGAGTACTACTAATGATTACGACAGCCTGGGTGACCTAATTTATTATGATGATGATGATGGTGGTGATGATGGAGAAAAAAGTAAGATTATGAAACCTTACAATCACGAAACTAATCGTAAGATTTTAAAGAGGTTTAGGCAGGTAACCTTAATAGAATAGATAGTAAAAAAAAATTATGTGAAGAAAAAGGAAATTTTTAAAGTAATTAATATCTAAGAAAGAATAATTTAGCACAATAATTCAAAATTAATGATGTAATTACCATATTTTGCTATTAGTAAGCACCCTCCTGAAAGTAAGCATCCTTAGCCAGAATTATGATAATTTTGACCAGAATTATGAGGATCTTAGCTGGCATTAAGTGCAAAAAAAAGTGCTTACATACCGCAAAATATGGTATATATTTATTATATCATCAAACAAAAAAATGTAAATGAAAATGGAATAATAAAATTAATATTATTTTTAAAATTATTTATAAAAATTTTGTAGGAATACATAAAGAACATTACCTCAATTTCGCATTTTAAGAGATTTTTTAGATAGAGTTAAAGAGGTTTTTGTTAATTCACCTGCTAGAAGAGGTTGTTATCGAAAATGTATAAAATTTTGTTATCATGTAAAATTCTTTTATATAACAAAACATGCTAGAATTCTTAGTTTTAGATGGTATTTTATACCAAGAAGTATATTGTTTACTAGCCTACTTTTTTTTAAGAAGAATTCAACAATGACAAAAGACATTATACTTTAGAGATTATTAATTCTTGCTTATACAATACACAAGAATTAGGATTTATTACAATATACATTAATTTCATTTCTTCTTATGCCAAAAAATTTGTTCAAGATCTTAATTTTTTTTAGCAATTGAATAAGCCTATTTTTCCTTTTACTGAATTATAACTTCAACAACTGGCTGCATATATTGAAACATACAAAAATTCAAATAATTTTAGTTTTGTTTTGGAAAACTTAATTATTCAGCTTCAATTTGATGTAAATAAACTTTATCCAATTTTTCAAATAGCATTTAAAGCAGTTTATGAAAAATTTGCTACACATATTCCTAACTATCCATCTCAACAACTTTTTTATGTATGTTAAATTTTTGATCCCAAGTGTATTCATAATAGAGATGCTTCATAAAAAAATATTCAGCTATATAGTGCAATTAAAGAATTTGATAATACATCTGATGAATTATTATGGAAATGAGGATTTATTATGGCTTGAATAATGAATTTTTAGGTGAAATAAAATTGGATAAATATTGGATGAATAAAGCAACGCAATTGCCAATCCTTTCTAATATTGCTTTGGATTACATTTGGTTGCTGGTGTCAAGTTATACTGTTGAATGGAGCTTTTTAATGTATAATTCTCTTTTAGGTAGTGATCAGCAAAATCTCTCTCAGGATTCCCTTAAAAAATTAAATATGATGTATTTTAATGGAATTATGAATTAAATTTATAATTTGTTACTTTAAAATATTAAATGATTTTAATGAATTGTTAAATTTTTAATACTTAATATCTATTTTTATTAAACATAAAATCAAATAATTACATAAATTTGCCAAATAATAATACATAAAATGAATTTTTTTTTGAAAATTATATCACATAATTTTGTTTTAGCACATAAATAATTCATGTTTTAACACAGCATAATTTCATCATCCCTGTTTTGATGTACCAATACCATGTGATTATAAGAGGTTTAATCATTAATAAACATAATATGTACGTTTGGAACTTTTAAGTGATAGTGATTATAAGTGATATGGAGGTAATTTAATAGTATTAAAAACCATTTCGTGAAAATGGATGCTTATAAAGAGGTGTGACTATATAGAGTGTGACTATATGGAGGTATGACTGTATAGTCCTTCCGGACAATAAAAGGTTTCCATATTTTTTTTCCTGCCAATCTTGACTCTTCTCCCATTTTGTCATTAGTATAAAATTTCAGAACTGGCACCAGTGCCATGATCATATTCAATAGTTTCTGAAACTTTTGCAAGTTTGTATATTGCAGAAAGTGGAGCCTTCAAATCAGAGTCTAATTCATTTATTTTTTATTGATATCTACAGTAACTTTATTATTGAGTTTCACTCCTTCAAGCATATCTTTCAATTTATTACATTCATTTCTCAATTCATTTTGCGACAGTTAAAAATAAAGGATTTCTTTGAGGTATTTATATTAAATTTCTGCATCCCTAAAACAAGCGGAGAGAGAATTTGCATTTTATAAAAAACATAAATAAATAAATTTTTACTTAAAAAATATCTATCTATTTTTTTTTTGATTTTTGTTTTATTTTATTAATTAACCAAATAAATTTATTTGAGGGTTCATCTTTTTACTTTAAAAATAGTAATGCAAATGGTGTAATATATCGTGTAACATTTTTGTTTCAACTAACTGTATGAAGCAGCGATTATTTGCTTACTAAATTTAATTTTATCTAATGAATCTAAATTTAGTTTAACAACTAGAAATGTACACTGTAGGACTTCGTCCTTAATTGCAAAGAATTTTAAATTTTTAGTAATTAATTACCCATTTATTTCATGGGGGGAATAATACTAATATATTGATGGTCTTTTTATATACAAAAATATTGATCTCACTTCCCTCAGTTTCCTATAATTAATACAAGAAAAATAAAATATTTAAGTGATCTTGTGTATGAATAAAGGGTTTCCGTATTTTTTTTTCCTGCCAATCTTTTAGATAACGGCTCTTCTCCTATTTTGTCATTAGTATAAAGTTTCGCCGGCGCCATAATCGTGATCAATAGTTTCTGAAATTTTTGCAAGTTTGTATATTGCAGAAAGCGGAGCTTTCAAATCAGAGACTTTTTTTTCTAATTCATTTATTTTTTGTTGATATCTATCTTTATTATTGACTTTCTCTTCTTCAAGCATATCTTTCAATTTATTACATTCATTTCTCAATTCATTTCGATTACGTTTTAATTTATGATATGTTTTCTTTCGAACAAAGTAGAAGCGCATGGTAATTGTGTTAACTGTTAGAATATAGAGTCAAGGATTCTACATATATTTTAGGGCGACAGTTAAAAATAAAGGATTTCTTTGAGGTATTTATATTAAATTTCTGCATCCCTAAAACAAGCGGAGAGATAATCTGCGTTTTATAAAAAAACTTAAAAAATATCTATCTATTTTTTTTTTTTTGATTTTTATTTTATTTTAAATAAAGTTATTTGTTTCATCTTGTGATCAATTCCATCAAAACTCAAGGTTTCATCTTTTTACTTTAAAAATAGTAATGCAAATGGCGTGTAACATTTTTGTTTCAACTGTATGAAGCAGCGATTATTCGCTTGCTAAATTTAATTTTATCTAATGAATCTAAATTTAGTTTAACAACTAGAAATGTACAAAGAATTTTAAATTTTTTAATTGATAATATAAACAAAATCAGTAATTAATTATATAATTTTTAATTTTTTTTTTAAGATAGTTATCATCAAATTTTAAAAATCAAAATATAATTCTCATGAAATCATCAATAACTTTACATATCCGCCGATTTTTGGAAGTGATGGGTTAATGCATGTTAATAGTGTTGAGACCACATGATATTTTTAATACTGTAAGTTTAAAAACTAAAAACAATTTTAATCGCTCAAAATTGATATAACGATTACGGATTGATCTCATTCTTATTTATATGAAAATATGAAGATACTTTGAAGAAAATCTCTAAAGCATTAGTTTCACAGTTTTTAAGAATCATTTATATGGTTAAAACACTATTAGTCTTGGGGTCAGAACTCAGAAGTAAGGTTTAATCTATCTGATTTGCGATTAATAAACAGTAAATTTAAGATAGAATAAATTAAGAACATACTTCTTGTTTAAGTAAATTAAATAAATTTGGTTATATAGCTTTGAATGATTGGTTGGAAGATCCGACATTATTTTGCTTTAAAAACATTTAAAATTTTCAACAAAGAACATGATTGTCTATTTAGTAGGGGATCTGCTAAACGAAATTATTGTAAAACTACTTTTGTCTTGTTCTTTGCTGGACTAGCATCTTTTTCATTAGGTAAGAGTTTATTTATTGATTCAAACAAATGTATTTTTTAACCAAATGCCAACTAAAATTATTTATATTTAGAAATTACAAAGATCATACTTTTTAATCAAACAGATAGTCAATTAAGGTTATACGTTGTTAATTTAAATAACATAATATCCTTTGAATATTCAATCTTAATAATTGTTTTTCTAAAGTTTTGTAGCGAGTGGACCTACGTCAATTCTTGCAGACTTCGCCAAGGAATGTAAGGAGAAGAAGTTGAGGTCGTTCTCCTCGTACAAAACCAAGAAGGACTTAAGTGAGGTGCTGGAGAAATATGATGTCGTTAGTGGGGATATAACTCGCATTCCACAGTTCATACCACGTAGGTAATCTCCTGTCGAATGGTTCTTTATAAAAATATTTCGAACTCACATACCAGTATTACAACCACCCACACAATCAACGAAAGCGCCCCCGAATTTAAGTTATGTATTGACAATATTCTCCGCAGGATAAAAAATATGGGTCCAGTTGTAGATAGCAACGAAGCTATGCGGTGCGAATACATTTCTACTATCCTACATACGATGGTTTGGTAATCACACCTCAGGCGAATATAATTGGTGAAGAAAATACAGGCCGTGTTGATTATGCAATAAAAAAAATTATAAATATTGGAGGAAATAATTTGCATAACCGAGGGCAAACAAAATCAGGCGACTGTGGGTATCTGCCAAAACTTACTACAATGTCGAAGTGCGTATACAATTTTCGCTCGTTACAAGCTGATCATGGGATATTGCTAACTTTTTCCCTCTAGTTGAATATAAATATGTACAAGAAAAAACGAAAGGTTAATGAGGCGTTCGATCCCGACTACGACTACGTCTATGGTATAGTCAGTACTGGAACTGACTGGTACTTTATTCTTCATAGCACCGAGGGTATCTATAGTACGAGTATCGAATTTCCCTAACAGAAGATGTACTCAAAGATGATACAGAATTGCGTAAGAGTGTGAAGAGGGTTTTAGAAGTGATCGTAGGATTATTAAAGGATAGAGCAGTAGGTAGTGAGGAACCCGCAACTAAGAAACGCCGTGTAGAAGAGATAATCAAGAAAAAATAAGCAGCATAGAAAAAATCGACATGTATCACGGGCACAGTCCCGACCTTGTATTTATTTTTTTTATTTCTGTATTAATAAAGCAAGTCTTTTACATTCGCAACATAACATTGAATAATTCACATTTTTGTATAAAATTTTATTGATCATGTCAAGCACAATGCACAAATCCAAAATGTCATAGATCAAGTAAAAACGATTACTAGCGATCATCAGTGTCATGTGACTTTGAAAATGGCTAATCATCAGACACAAGCGGATATCTTAGCTTCAGCTGATGATGATTTACAGGAGGAAACAAACAAAAGAAAGTCGGACGATGAAACCGATTCTAGCGACTTTGATGATTCAGAAGAAAATGCCAGACGATTCGGATGATGATGGATATAATGGATACGGTGGATATAATGAATATGGTGAACGTGATAGAGGTTATTACTATCGTGACGGAAGATACGAAAGAAAAACCTTCCTAATGATGAGTCCTATTATTTCTCCGGTAACTGCCTAGGAGAATTATCAAGTGAATCACATATTCGCATAGTTTTGAAGTATCATTTATTTTTTCGAATCACGTGGGTAGCTTATATATTATGCGCAGAAACTTTATTTTTAAACGGATCTGTTAATAAATCCAGCCAAGAGTTGTGTTGCAATACTGATGAACTTTCGGGAAAGATCTGGTAAGCCTTTCATTACGCAGTTCTGAATTACTAATAAAAAAAACACATCTTGATTTGATTTACATGCGGATCGTAAGACAAGTGTCGTTAAAAAAGAAATTCAAAAATGGAAATTATGCTATTTGAATCTAGATCCCCGGATAAACGGTACATTTTTATTTAACCTGTTGGAATAGCGCATTCAATTACCAACTTCGTTATCCTTTTTGGGAATTGGTATGAAAACGTGGGCTTGCGTAATTCATAAGATTTCGGTTTTATGTTTTACAAGGGGGTCAAGAATAAACGATAATACCACCTTTCTTCATTAGTATAATTTTGACAACTGAAGCCGTAATTCATAAGATTTTGAAGTAATTATTATTAATTACTTAGGTTAGCCCATATCTTTGAGTATAAAAAGAGTCTTTTCCCTTCTTCCTGTAGCGTTATATTATAAAAAAATCAATCGTTACTATCCAAAAAAAACAGATTGGTGGAAGCTCTCTTAATAAAATTACTACGCACCAATTTACCTAATCATGTCCAGTTTAACTCTTCGGGAGCCATGCCTTTTTTGACCTTAACCGCTGTTTTTTTGTTCGTTGGTCCAGTGATCTTTATTATATTTTTGAAAATACATGTTAAGAATTCGATTTACTATGTAAAATGAATTGAAACAGTGAAACGAGCGGGTAGTGGTGTTTTAAGAGAAAAATAAAGCATGAAAGTATGTCTGCCCGCTCCTAGACGTCTTTTATTATGTAAAAGTAATGGCAGTTTCTTCTCACTACACCACATTGCTAACTCTTGCTAACACTACTATTATCACTACTAACTACCCTCTTCCCCTCTTTCTTGATGATTTTATTCATTGAAGTCTTTCTTGAAGACTTTGTTGACGATAGAAGCCGGTTGTTGTGCAGGAGAGCGATTCTCTACTTTTCTTCTCCGGTCAAAGATGGCAGTGAATTTGACCCAATACATTTCGATCTCATCACTGTATTCGATGTTGACCTGCAGTTATATGCATCAGCTCCCAATAAGACCTGGCCCAAAAGTGGTACACTTATGGTGATAGGTACGGAATTACGAGAACTTATACATCAAGATATCGAATGCGAAGTTGAAGAAATCATGAGGCGTTAGAATATAATCGAAAAAAACATGTCTTGGGTTGATAACTTTATTCGGCTTTCGATTAAGTCCAAGAGAAAAAGCATATCACGGTTTAATAAGGAAGGTTTTTAATATGAAGGTTTTTCATGAAGCACCCATCACATTTCTAAGGCAGGATATTATGAAAATAAAATAGACAACCACATATCAGATTTTATTATTCGAATGGGAAAAGGTAAAAAAGGGTGGATCCATTGCAACATTGCGCTAAGTGACAACTACGAAAAGAGTAATGAGTTTGCCTAATACCGCTGGCCCGAATCTCGCGGTCAAATAATCATTTTTAGAAGTTTACATGTATGTTAAATACTACTGGCTAGTCCCGAGTTGTAATTATCTTTATGTTGTCTCGTAATAATAAAAATTTATTGCTACGAAAAATGTAAGTGATTATACTAAGATCTCAACAATTTAATAGATAGTCGATAATTTTCCTTTTTTTGTGATTACAATTGATTCATTTTATTAGCTCCAAATTTGTAGAAAAAAATTAATTAACAAAGCAAGAATTGAACTTTTTTTATAAAATGAAATAAAATAATGAAATAAATTTATTTTAGTGATCCGTCAATGTACGAGGTGAAGCGTCATTACAAGTCTGTTGCTTTTGGAGCTTTTTGGAAATTTAGGAGAACTGGGTTCAGAGAATTGAAGCCTCAAGTTCAGGTTGGCGTACAGTTTAACGAGCGTATTCGCCATCTGCAAAAGATTAGTCTTTGACTTCTGGTATATAAAACACTTATATAAAAATAAAACACTTCAGAGAATTTGTGTTTCTTATAATTACCTGAGAAACATCGTGAATTTGTAATTTTAAATCATAGAGTTCTTGTCCATACACTTTTCGAGCGTTACCATTGTTGAGAGATAATTGATTGTGATCATACCTCAACTGAAGGGAATAGTTAAAGAATGCAAATAGTTGTACGCAGTTAATGAGAGCGAAAGCAAGTGCCAAATAACAGCGGTTTTTAGTAGTTTGCGTTTGATATTGGTTTTTTTTTGTTTTGGGGAATATCAGATATTGGAAGTATTTAATTCTAAATCCATCATTAATAAGATAGGCTCCTTTGATTTAGTAAATTATTTTTTTTTAGAATTCACATGATATCGAATATGCAGTACGGCGTCGGGAAAAATTCTTGCCGAGATGACAAATTTGCATAAATGTCATGCATCACCTTTCGGCTAATATTTTTTTTTCACATTTTGGCAAGTCATATTCTCCGGGCGAGAGTCACAATACTAACAAAACAATATTCAGATATAGGCATTTTTTCAAGTAATGAAATACAGTACGTAACTACTAGTGAAAATCTGGGGAATGTTTTCTCCTGCAAGATTTACAAGTGATATAAAAAGGACATTTTTTTACTTCGCTAGTTAATAGGCCCCTCCTTTGAAGCTTTGCTTCTGCAGGAGATAATCCAACTAGTTTAGCGAAATATTTTTTGAGAGGAGTGCAGAGAAATAATAGTAAGCCACCTCCCTGAAAAAATTTATTTTTAAAGGGAACGGGAATAACAGTTAGGATTAGGATTAGGGTGATTAGGATTAGGGTATGTGATTAGGGTATGTGATTAGGGTTTAGAAATTTGTCACATGGCATCTCATTCAATTTTATACAAAGATCTGCAACCTTGCCTATATATAAAGAATTTACTGAAATCGGAAAACGTCTACAATGTGATAAAGATATCCTATCTCCTGATTTCGAAGCAATTACTGTCTTATCCTGCAGTTATGGTTTCACCTGCAACATTTTTTTAATAGTAAGCATGTACTGTATATTACCAGGAATGTATTGAGAAAGTTTTTCAACATACACGCCAAAACTACTGTTGTGTCACTAATGGTACTGCAAGTGTTAAGCTTTTGGGTTCTGAATGAAGATTTATCTTCTCAATTAAGTACTTCATTGGTGGCTAGGAGAATGAGCAAACAAATCCAGATAAATTCTCTGGTAATCTAAGAAGAGAATCAGAAGATGGATATAGATGCTGAAACGGAATAAATTTAACCTGATGATCGCAGTAAGAAACGAGCTAATACATCTACCAAAAAATCATCTAGCAAGAAAGCTAAAAAGTCTGGCGGAAAGAAAGTATCAAGTATGCTAAAAAAATTTATCAAAGAGTTGTTAACGCACAAGTAACTTTTTACAACTCTTTGAAAGGATTGATCATGCTAAAACTAAAAATGAAGAAGCATCTCAAGGTCTCATTTTCAGTTATTTTAATTTTGGGAAAGCTGTATTTAAACAATACAAGGAATTAAAACCCAAGTATGGTAAGGATAGATCTGAAGCATTGGTTAAAAAAGAGGTTAGGGGATGATTCCTAAGTCAAAATGCTCTGATGAAGTTTTGTGAAAAAGGATAGAGAAATCTGAAAAGATGTATAAGCTTTTTAATAGCATAGGTAAAGAAAAAATAGCTTGGATTAGATTTATCCTCCCATCATACATCTTAAATCTAACTACAGATGAAACCAAATATATAATGGCTAAAATTTTAACACATAAGGTTTGACAAGCTTGTCCAGCTTTGGCCATAAAATGTATTCTAATATTCATTCATATTAATAAAGTTCATCCTATAATTTGGGTTTATATTTTTATTTGCTATGTATGAGTGTGTAATAAATTTCCCTAATAATTCATTTCATTTATGAAGTATTGTGTCACTTAATATACTGTATTACATCAAATGATTTATTTATTCTTCTGCTTAATTTTGATAAGCTTGGACAAGCTAGTTCAGATTATACTATCAGAAAAATAAGCTAATTATATGCACAGCACCTTCAGGAGATAAATTTAACTTCTTTTTTCTCATAATTATTCAAAAAAAAAAAGATATCAAGACAAGCGAATTGAATAGATTATCTCTTGCAAATCAAAGATTAAGGAAAGAGGTTTTGAAAAATAAATTTAACCAAATACTGATCTAATTTTATGCAATTTTGATGAGCTTGAATAAGCTTGTCTAAACTCTACCATTAGAAAAAATAATATTTTTTTTGCACATGTATTTTATTTGTAATCATTTTTCTGAATTCCTGTTATGCTTATCCAACTAAAAAAAAAATCTGAAATCTGATTAGCTAAACATCTCATAATTTTGAAAAACAATTCAAAGCCATGATAATGCCAAGTAAGTGCTAGAAACTGACTGGAAGTTAAAATAATACCTATGATGTGATATATGACCAATTTAGTTGAAGGTGCTATGTATATGTATGTAAATATAAAATTAGCATAACCTTATATAAATCCTAATATGCTTATAATCAAATAAAAATGAATCTGATATTTTATTATAATATACTTATTACAAACTGCTATAAATCACTATAAATTGATAAAAAACAGTAAAATTGCTATAACTTTATAGAACTCTCTCAAATATGCTTATAGTATAGATTCTAAGAATGTGTAAGAATTAATAAATTTATATTACAAACACAATTATAAAATACCAGAAATGTGATGTTCTCATATTTGTGCTCTATTTAAGAAGTTTCTTAAAAAATATAGGAAATTCTATTCTGAGAATGATTATATCAAGTTAATGAAAAATATATATGTAAATAGAAGATATGAAGGTGGACTGCCAAGTTTTTATATTTACTACACAATATGCAATTCATTAGTATTTCTCTATAATAATAGGATCACTGATAGATATGCAGATGAGCACTTAAGTAAATGCATAAAAAAAAAAAAGTCTAATTTTTTGGATTCATTTCTTCTAGAAATTGCTAATAGAAAGTATGCTATTTCAGTATAAAAAAATAATATAAGTATTTATGAAGCTAAGATAAAACATCTTTATCTAAAAATTATATTCCAGTTAGGTTCTCATTCAAATAAAGATAAATAGGTATCAATATCACATGATAAATATTTTAAATCTAATATTGATAAGTATTTGAATTTTATGCAAGAGAATTACAATAAAATAGCACTTTAATTTTTCCTAAACTGCAAGAGATAAATCCTCTTTTGAAAAACTTTCAAACCCCACAAGTAGAGTTGAAAAACATATCTAACAGAGTTTTGAATATTCAATCCTTAAATTGCAAAAGTAATATAAATGAAATATTTATCTCTTTTCTGTTTACAAGATAAAATAATTTATTATTATCTATAAACCATGATTTCAATTAACTAAAGTAATAAGATTGGAGAATGAGACAGTAATCAAATTTGCCTAATTGATTTGACTGATTAATTGATTTAATATTTAACTTATTCATATATAATTTATTAAACATATATTATATATTATATTTTTTTTGAGAAGATCAATGAAGCAATCTTAAGAATTCTTAATTTCTAAATACTATAATTATGGCTTTGAAAATTTCTATGCAATAGTTATTCAGTAAGTTTACAGGGATTATAAGAAGAGATCTGAATCTTTGGCAAAATGAATTTGGGAGGTAGTGAAGAATAATGGTACTCCTGACCATATGAAGTATTTAAGTATTATTACTAGAATAATAAAAAATTCTTATGCTTATTCAAGAACTATATGGAATACTGTATTATTATATTCCTACTTATAATTGAATATAGAATAAAAAATTTAATTACAAATACGATTAATTACTGTAACAGAACTAGTCATTTTTAATTTATTATATCAGCAAGGCTATATAATTGTTAAAGGTTTAAGCTGTTAGAATGATATGTTAAAATGGCTAGGAAATTTCAAAAATTATCATATTAATGTAATACATAACTTCATACAAATCATCAGAATTATTTCACATATGTGAAATAAAATATAGGCCTAAAATATCATTCATACAGAATATATATAACTTATAAAGATATATATTATTTTAGTAGAAAGAAAACTACTATAAATTACTTAGATTTAGATAATAATTGTGAGTTAGTGTACCAAATTTTTCAGATCAGTTACTAATCATTCTTTAATAAAAAATTTTATCATATTTGTTCTATCACAATATATATAGATATATATAACAAAAATAAATATGTTTCTGATTCTTATTAAAGTATATATAATGTAATAAGTGATACATCACAAATCATCTGTAACTTTATATGACTATTTGTGTGATAAAATAATTTTCATACATAAGAAATCGATTTTCTAAAAATATTTTAAACTTTTTTACTCATAATAAATAGCATTTATTAATATGAAAATTTGCTCTGAAAAAATAGATTATTTCTATTATATAGAGTTCATCCATTACAGTTTAAAAGTATTATATAATATTGCTAGATCTTTAGTATTAAGTAGTCAAGCGAAAAAAAATATATGCATTATCTCCAACACTTTTGTAAAATTATTAAGATCTTTAATACATTTCTATATGCTCTTATTTTTGAACACAAAATTTTAGTGTAAAAGTTATTGTATATTCTTCTGTTTTGATCTCAACATGAACTTAAACTCAGAAAAGATGTGAATTGAGAGATTTAAAAGAACAGTATATTAGAATTATAAGTATTTTTATACTTTGCAAGTTCTTTTTTTATTATGTCTACTGATTTATACACTAATTTCTTATTAAATGCCAAGTAAGAGGATATTACTGCTGAGTCTGTTATATATTAAGAGATCGAAGATAATCCATAAATATCTCAAAATAAGCTAAAAAGTATTATTGAGTAGGCTGTGGTATTTGTAAAGAATTAATATGAATAAGATTCCTTATGTTATACTACTCTTCTTGAAATTCTATCAAAAGTAAGATATCAAAGCTTTGATGAATAAATAGAGAATTTATTTGAATGATGAATAATACAGATAGTGATACCGTTCTGAGGAAGAAAGCATAATAGACTAAATACCTTATTAGTCCACTCACAGGATTTTTTTTTTAGCAGTGTGAAGAGTAGTTAAGCTATATATAGATACTGTATATGCTTAATTTAATATGATTATTTTAGTATCACATAAAGTTTTTATTTGAGTGTTGGAGTAGCTAATCATATAAAAATAGGGCTTTATTTTAATATGACAGTGCATGTATTTTTGATAATTATTTACACTGGTCAAAAACTGATCTATCTTACAGATATCTTACAGATATCTTATAAATATCGGGTACCCAAAATGCAGAAAATCTGCTATACATCGGGTACCCAATATGTATACTATAGAATTAAAAAATACAATNTATTAATTATCTCGCTATCCAGTGATCATAAAAACATGAAATATTACAATACATGAAACCGAAATGAAAATGGCAAAGTCAAAATGATCAAAAAAAATTCCACGAGGGTCGAAATGGATTACGAGGGTC
>QKYT01000497.1:0-22349 GCA_003550305.1 Glomus cerebriforme | reverse complement strand
TTGACAATAAAAAAATGAAATTATTTACTAAATATTATGATAATACAAAGCAATTATTCTACATTTATTATATTCTATGAATATACTTATAATCAAAGGCCCAGTGCCTTATAAATTAGTTTAAATGCNNAAACTNTAATTAAATCATATAAAAAGTATTGTCGAAACGCCAAAACAGTTTCGGCAAGTTTTGGCAGTTTCGTGATTTTGATAGGTTTCGCAGTTTCAGCATTTCTTGATAATTTCACGAAACTAGTTTTGGCAGTTTCACTTACGCCATTCTGCCGAAAACTACTAATTTCGGCAAGCAATCTTACTGGTATACGACCTCTTATTATTATTACAGATTCTGATCCAGCTGTTGATGCAGCTATTCATCAAGTACTTCCAACTACTTATCCAATCCATTGTGCCTTTCATATTTCTCAAAACTTGGATAAAAATCTGAGAAAGACATTAGTTAATGATTATCAAAGCTTTCTTCATGCTTTTTATAACTGTCATAATTGTATTGTTAAAGAAATTTTTTAACATCATTATGATAAGCTTATTGAAGATTATCCTAAAGCAAAATTTTATTTGGAACATCTTTACAAAACAAAGACATATTAGGTCCATTGTTATACAAAATATTATTTTACAGGAGGAATGATAGCTAGTTNTAGGGTTGAGTCTGTAAATGCTTGTTTAAAACGTTTATTAAATAATTCTAATATACCATTATATGATCTTATGTTTGAAATTTAACGCCTTCTTGATCAGCAAGATAAAGAAAAGGAGTATGAATTCTGGCNTCAATCAATTCCTAATATANGAAAGCAAAATGANGCAAATTTTTTGTTTACAAAAATTGACCAATGCTTACAAAAATTTCTAACACCTACAATATTAAAAATGCATCGTGATGAAATGAATCAGTCCTTATATTATGTAGCGAATCTGGTAAAGCAAGATGTAGATATACATGAGGTAAATGCATTAAGTAGTAAATTATTAATGAATGTTTGTATAGAGTACTTGAGAAATTTTAATTTATAGGAAGAATCAATTGAAGTTGAACCTGATAAATGATTATTTAATGATATTTCAAAAATTACTTTAAACCAAATGGTTGAATTTGTTGGATTACATAATATTAGAGAAATATGGGCTGTCATTGTTGGCAATTCATTGAATATCAAACATTATGTTTTATTATTACATAATCAGGGTTATTTATGTTCATGTCTTTCCATTATCCAATGTGGTATTGTATGTCGACACTACTTTCAGGTAATGTTGGTAACAGAAACAGCATTTTTTCATGTGAAGTTTATTCCAACTCGATGGTATGATGATAACAACAAAAATGCAATNCAAGAACCATTTTTAGTTGCTGATAAGTTTACACAAGAAAATATCACTTATAATTATGATGACACATTTAATGATTCTAATTCAAGTTTATGTTTATTTAATCAAAATAATAATGAATTCTGTAAAGAGAGACTAACAATTATTAAACAGAAAATTATCTATGGAAAATTGCATGGGATGTATAAGAAAGCATTAAATAGGGTTTTACAAAATAACACCAATTCAGAGCAACTTATTAATTTGTTAAAAGAATTTGCAGAAGGTGAATCAGATCCAGATGATAATCAAGATGATGATACGAGTGATAAAGAGAATTCTGATCCTTCTGAACCAGTATTACAGAATCCAAAAAAATGACGTGGTAAAGGACGTCCATTGGAAACTAAGAGATTCAAGTCATCTTCTGAAGCAACGAAAGCTAAGTCAAGGAATCAACGACATTGCAGAAAATGTGAAAAAACTGGGCATTATCAAAAAATTGCAAGGTAAAAAATCGCTGTATCATGTCTTTTACATACATGTATTATTTCTTATAATGGATTTTATTGCTTAATAATTAGGAACAAGACGCCTAATGTTTGATATTACAATGTTTGGCAATAATTAATTAGAATGTAATAATAGAACAAATATACTAATAGAATGTATTGTATTAATAAATTTGTACTATTTATATCTGCGAAATTATAAAATAAAGAAAAGATGATATTTATTAATAATCATGTGATAATTTATTGGTTAAAACATGTGATATCTGGGAACTAGCGATATATTGTCATGGCGATAAATTATAAAATCCTAATATTATTAACATAATAATTATCTTTATAAATTCACATTAAATTTACTCGTTCAGTTTCCATTACTATTTTGTAAAAAAAAATGACATAATTACATAAAGTTATGAATTTATATTTTGCAAAACTTATTGATTATCAATTTCATTAAAGATTGTAATTAGCCAATCATATTTAATTTAAAGACTGTAGAATATATAATTGCATTTTTTATGTGATTTTCTATAAAATATGTAATACAATATATATGTAAACAAAATCTTAAAATATGCACATATTTATACATCTCATATTTTTGGACATCCTACATTTTATTTATTCAGAATGTTATATAACATTATATCATACACATCTGGTTATAAATTTAGGTAGTATTATGAATTCTGTGATAATATGAGAAGGTCTTTCTTTTCTTATTTTTTTTTTACCAGCTTTAGGTTTGGGTGTAGATTGCTTTGCTTTCTTATTAGGTTTTGATTAGTGCTGTGAGAATTGTTCAGAAGGTGAAGTAACTAATTCTAAAATTTTTTTCACTATCTCCATATTATTAGTTTTCTAAAGCTGTCTCTTGTGATGTGATTTCATGTAGATCTTTCTGTATTATAATTAGTATCATCAGATTATTATCATTAATATTTTTTGTTGATGTTGATTCAATGATCCACTAGAAGTTATTATTTCTGGATTGCTAAAATCAAACAATATTTTTTTTGTTGATATACTGGAAATCAGTAATCCTATTAACTAAGGTTGCATTGTACCTACTACAGTAAGTTTGGCTTTAAGTTTGTCAATGATAATTTCATACCTAGTAATTTTCTTCAGGATTTTGTTTAAACTTTTAATATTAGTATTCAATATATCCTTATAAAATTTACTTAAAATACTTCTGATTAAGCATAATATATTGATAGGTATTTAGGTGTGATCAAAAACTTTTTTATAAAACATCCTATTTGGGAGGGTCTATTAGCTTTGTCTTTTATGTTATATCAAAAGTTTTATTCTTTAAGAAAAGTGACTCTAGTTTTGTAGAGTAAGCTCAATATATTTTTTAGTTCTTTAGAATATATATACATATTTATTGAAAAATTTGACTAAGTATGTTGAAACAGTTACTTTCATGATTTTCAAATTATTTTTGTAATAAAAATTCTTATTACTGTGGATTTCTTATAAAATGAAAGTTAAGGAAAAGAATTTTTTTTTTTGATATTTTAGTGATTATTTTTTCACTTTATTTTATGGTTATGTGATAAGTAAATGATCAATATAAAAATTTCACTAAACTTAGGAGATGTCTAAAGCAAAGCAGAATCACATTATAATAGGAAATATATATCACCTCCACGTCATACCTTCATTTTCCATTTTTCCTAAATATTCTAGGTGAAATCCTATTTATCACCTGTTATTTGTTACATGCATAATTTTTTAATGCCATAATTCCGGCCAAAAATTTTATGAAAATCACGTGATTCTGCTCCGCTTTAGACGTACCCCAAACCTAACCCGGATAGTACTTTAAACCAACAAAATGTTCGGCACATGAGCCGCAACAAAAAAATTATTTCTCCAATTTTTACCTTCTGAAAATATAACCATTTGAAGATGATAAACGAAAATTATACTGAATCCAAAATAATTTTTTTTGACTAAATAGTATGTTAATATTTATTCATATAAAAATTAAATAATATCAAAGAAAGAAAATACTCATAGTTAATATCTGTTTGAATGAAATTATGTTTTAAGAGTTTTAAGAGTGTATTTTTGCAAGTTTACTTAGAAAGTTTTGTGACTTATACGCTTTTTTTAAAAACATGCGCCACATACATCAAACAGACCATTAGTCCATTACCCCCATTAATGGCAATTTACGTGATACGGCACGTGCCGTAAGCCAACTTAAGTATTCCGATGGCACCTATATATATCAATATATGTCTATTGTTTGTTTGTTTTTTAACCAAAATTTTTTCTTTTCTAAATTTTTCAAAATAAATAAAAATTAAAATGACATCAAAAATTAATTCAAGATTATTTCAAGAATTAACAAATGATTTAATAAATTTACTTGAAAATGACGATGAGCATGATGTTATTATTGAAGCAGGTGAAGGAGCAAATACAAAAAAATTTAAAGCTCATTATTATATTTTAAGAATGAGATCACCGTATTTTCGTCAAGCATTATCAAGTAGATGGGCAAATAAAGAGAGTGGAAAATATATTTTTAAGAAACCTAATATCACTCCGGAAACATTCGACATTATTCTAAGGTAAATTAAAATTGAGTTGTTTTTTTTAATGGGCTTTTTCAAATTACATTGTAAAAATTATAGGTATATTTATGCATCAACAATTGATGTTGAGAAACTTAATGAAGTTCAAATCGTGAATGCTTTAGGAGCAGCAGACGAATTGTGTCTTACCGTTTTAGTTGAGGTATTACAAGGAGAATTATTAGAGAGAAAACATTTATGGATGGGTAAACAATCTGTATTAATTTATAATGCAGGACAAAAATATCCAACATGTACAACACTTGCTGAAACAATGGAAGAACAACTTTATCAGGAACCAGAATTATTATTAAAATCCGATGATTTTACGTCATTAGAAGAAGATACTGTTATATGGCTTTTACAAAGAGATGATCTTGGTATGGGTGAATTAGAACTTTGGAAACGTATTGTGCAATGGGGTATAGGTCAACTACAAACTGCCATAATGATACCTGAAGTTGTAAGATGGCCTGATGAAGATTGTGTTGGGTTAGAAGTAGTTTTACGTCCATTAATTCCTTATATTAGATGGAGTAATATGTCTCCTGTTGATTTTGAAAGACAAGTTCATTCTTATAAAAGAGTTTTACCTAAAGAATTATATCTTCCTGGTATTAAAGGCAAATCAATGTATGTTATAACAAAAGAATATACGCATTATCATGCAAGAATTCAATCTGTTCTTATTAAACCTTCTCATGCAGCCAAAATTGCAAGTTGGATTGATAGATTAGATTCAAATGATCAAACTTCATTTTACACACCGTCAACTATACCATATTATTTTAAACTTGTTGTACGTGGTAGTCGTGATCAAGAATTTCGTCAAACTACTTTAGAAGATAATCAAGCTATTGTATTAATTAAACCTGCTAACTCAAATGAAATACTTGGTGGTTATAATCCTTTAACTTGGAGTAAAAAATCTATTTCTTCAAATAAAGATCAACAAGATAATTCTCCTCTTAAAGATAGTTTTATTTTTAGTTTAAGAAAAGATCCTGATGGTAATGAAGATATTTTAAGTAGAGTTATTGATCCAAAAGATTCTATTTATTGTAATGTTTATTGTTCTCCTGTATTTGGTAAAGGTGATTTATTTCCTAAAGGTCATTTTGAAATCGGCCAACCTTGTGGATGTAAACAAACTAGTTATGAAAAACCTTTGCGTTCAAGCGCTGAACAATTTTCTATTGAAGAGTTTGAAGTTTTTCGGGTTATTAAAAAACTAGAGAGACATAACGTTTGAATTAGTTACACGTAATACATTGTAGATTAGATTGCATTGAACTTTATGGTACATTATCAAATTGTATTGAGGATAACATGTTAATAAACTATTGTTATTTTAATTTTATACATTTTAATAACCTTTATTACTTATATATTTTATTTATTTCTCTTTACTGCCTAGATCTCAACTATTCCATTTACCCAATTATTTTCCAATTCTTTCCTAACAATTTTAAGAATTTCAACAACTCTATCTTCTAATCTTTTAGCCAACGTATCTAATTCATTCCAGTTACCAAAATTATTATCAAACGACTTTTCACTTTTCTCTTCACCTATTATCATTTCTTCATTAACTTTGGAATTGGCGTCATTTGGTTTGTCATCAAGCATTTTAGTTAATCTATCATAATCTTCTTTGATGAGATTTAATTGATTAGTTAAATCAACTGATATAATCGGATTTTCTTAATAATTTCAAGAATTTTAAGAAATTTAAATGTGTAAGTTTGACATTATAAATAAAAAGGAATTAATTAAATTTAGCCATGAAGAACTTACCGGGACTAATTTTTATGTTTTGTATCCTAGGAGTTAATTCAGAATTATTCTTTGGAACTTCAATACAAAAATCTTGTAATCTTGTTAATAAAGCTTCTTCAACAAGCAGTAATACTTCAGGTGTACGACATGTAATTTTTATTTCGACAGGCACCGAATTTATCGGAACTTCATCTTCACTTTCTATCGAATTCACTATATAAGAGAATTCAAGGTAAAATTCTCGAGGGTAGCTTCATGAAAAGAAAAAATAGTTATTAACTTACATTTCTTCAGATTCAAGATTACAGGTTCTAAACTTATTGGTGTTATAAATATTGCATGATCAACAGATTTAATAATTTCTTTTAATTGATCTCTAATTGTAAAGAAAAATAGAATATAAGACTTTTTTCAGATGACATCTCAAAATTGAAAAAGCAAATATTTTTTACGTTTCAACGTTTTCTCCTAATAATACAGCTAAACATCGTTTCCAAGCTCCATCATCATTAATTAAGGTATCATTGCTTCCTTCTAAATCGATTACTTCTGTAATATCACTTGATCTCAAGAAAAATTTTATAAATGAAGAATTGATATTTAATGATGATATAAAATCCGAAAAAGGCTTAACTTTCTATAAAATATATATAAGAAAAATTTTCAGAACGCAAAAAGACAAGCAAAATCATAAAAAATTTATGTTTTTTTTTCTTTTACCTCAGATTCTTTACTTTGTTTACTTATCAAATTTTCAATAGTTCTCCTCAAATCATTTTTTGTAGCAAAAAAATCGCCATCAAACGGTGTAATAAAATCAGGTACAGAAGAACATACTTTAAAATGGCGTTCTTGTTGTAATCTTTGCAAAACATGTTGAGGACATGGTTTTATAAAACCCAATATATCATATTGTAAATTCACCAAAGGAAAATACGTTTCTTGCGCTAATCAAAAAAAAAAGAAAAGTTATTAGAAAAAGATTCAATTATCTTTATATTGAATTCCGATGCTTTTTTATATTACGTTTATACTGAACGTCATTTGTATGATTTATTGGTGATGGAGGTGCAAAACATAATGCAAGTTTAATAAATATAGGAAATTGTAAAAATCGTAAATTTATTTCGATATCTCGTTCCCTACAAAAACAAATAAATAAATAATAAATTTCGTCAATATTCAAACGAGTATCAATAAAAATGAAATGCATTTACCACGTAGTAGTCATGTCCAATAATGACAAAGAATAACATAAACTCTCTTGTTTATTTTTTTCATTATTTGAAGAACGAAGAGTTCTATCATTTGTCATAGTAACAATTACTACAAAAGAAATATAAAAATTAAGGACGTTCGTATTATTTAGATTTTAGGAAGGTTATATTAAATTTGTTATATTAAATTTTTAAAGGATACATGACCACCATTTTGACCATTCAATTCCTATTCTACTTGTTAAACGAATTCTTAAAAATATTCTTTGCATAATGCTTCCATTCATAGAACTTGGCATAGTTATCGGAAAACATTCAATGTTTAATGGACAATTATTTTTATCCAATTGTCCGGCTTCACGTTTTTTATAAACACGTTGTAATTCATGAACAACTTCATTACGAGCAATAATTGCGGGATTCAATTCCTAATTAATTAAATAAGTTATAAAATAATTTATTATAATATTCATATTCTTTTTGAATTCATACCTCATTAATTTTGTCCAATATTGCTTGTTTAGACGTCAATTCTTTAATAATTATCGTTTGTTTATGAATTTCATTCTTCAATTGTTCAACACTCATCATTTGTTTTGGAATTTGGTCACTAAGAAAAAATATGTATATAGAATTAATCTCTTATAATTTTGCAAAATTATATTTATGTAAAATTCAATGAACCTTGTAACCGAAAATTGAGAACGAATCAATCTTCCATCGACTGTTAAAGCATAAAATATTCCATCAAATGAATTTTGTTCTGTAGTGATATAATGACACAATCTAATTGTTCCTTTTGGAAAAATTACAGGAATCGTATGTAAAGAAACAAGCTTTCCTATAATAAAATAAAATTTCTATTTTTTTTTAATATATGAATTATTTATATATGAAATATCATACTTTGTGAAGTTTTCTATACCATCTGAGAACATATTTCTATCAAAATTTATGATAATTATTCGACCTTCTCCGGCTGTTACAACCAATCGATTCTATGAATAAAAAAATTAGCATTTATTTAATTTCTTTTTAAAAAAAATCATTAATTGACACCTTATAGACAAAGGACGAATGGACTGGATTTGGGACATAGTATTCTTTATAACCCAAAGTCAGAGAGGAATTGTCATCAATCACAGCACTTGATAAGGAAATTGTTCCTTTTGCACTTTAAATAAAAAGAAAGTTTAAATTAAAAAAAAAAAATCATTTAACGTCTTGAAAAGTTGTATACATACCCAACTAGAAGTAATGCATTGTGAATATTACTCAAATTAAGTTTAGGTCGAAGCAAAGTAGATTTTAATTTAGTTTCTTCGGTTTCTTCAGGTTTTAAATATAATGTATAAATGGCTTGGATAGGCTCCTATAATTTTAATAAGATTTTTAGTGAATCTAGTGAATAAAGAAGGGTTTAATTTTTCTTCGATTTAGATACTTACTTTCAATGAGGTGATTGTATCCGATTCAACTTCATCTTTACAAAAATAATGAAATGATACTATGCCATTTGAATGACCAGTTATTAAGAGATCTGTACCATAGCTGGAATAATGTTTTTTTTTAGAAACTTTATAACTTTACAAATTAGATAAAATTAAAATAAAAAATAAGGGTTGGTTGATTACTGTATAGATCTGAAAGTAGTTTCTGCCAAATCTTTTGAAATTAATGTAATGTTCGATGGTCCTTTGACCGATTCTTTTGTTGGATCATGAAGACGAAGTGATGATAATTTGTTAAGGATGATTAAGAAGAAACATATCTTCAGAGAACAAGTATATTATAAAGGATATCAGTCAAAAAACAAGTAGCATTTTTTGTATCTTCAATATCATCAAATGGTACGAATAAACTATTTTCCGATGGTATTCTATTTGTCAATGACAGAAATCCAATTTCTCTATCTTTTGTTCTAAGTAAAATTCCATTATCATCAAACAAATTACAAGGGTATAATGAACAAAGTCCTTCCTTTGAAAAGATTAGATATTCATTTCCAACAGTAAATATAGGAGGCGGAACAAACAAACAATATCCGCTGTTCTTCAGCTGATTTATACTTTGCGAAGAAAATTTAGATGATGTCGGTGGTATAGATTGTGAAGGTAAAGGATAGATTCTGTCAATTTCATTAATTCTTTTGGTTTGTTTTAATAGTGTTGATGCTTCTTTATTATTTTGATGGGAATCAAAAGTCCTGATACAAAAATTTTTTAATAATATAAAAAGAAAATATATGGATATTATGTTCAAACATACCTTTTATTTCTTTGAACATTAGATTGAATTCTCCATATAGATCCATCTTTTGTCAAAACTAAAAAGGACATATTAACACTTGATTCTGCAGAAGAATTATACAAAAAATCTTGACATATATCAATCGGATCATAAGGAAATTTCCAAATTTCCTTAAGAGATTCTTTATGAAATACATGAATTTTAAATGGAATTATTTTAACAACAATCCAATCTTGATTTATTCCTATATGTTTTATTATTATGTTGCTTAAAGGTCTAGGTAGATTGTGGATATTAAGAATTTTTATATCCATATTTTTTATTAGTATATTTTGTTTAGGTTTAGATTTGGACGAAAGATAACGAGAGTTTGAATTGTCATTATATAGAAATTGAAATTGACATTGCTGATTAAATACCTAAAGAGGAAATTTAAAGGTGTTTGATGTACTAAAGAAGAAAGTCTTCATAATGTAAATATACATAATTAACTATTTTTATTTCAATAGTATCTACATCTTATTAAGTTATAAATAAAATCGATGGAACGTTTCTTAATTATATTGCGCCATTTCAGAAAACTATCCAGTGGCGTTAACTCAAAAAAGAGTGTTTTTGACGATCTATTTATAATATTAATATATATAAACCCGATCATTTACAGTTGAGACTCCGTAAACTTAATTTATTTATTTTTTTTTTAATTTGACTATAAATAATCATTTATTACTCATTTATTTTAAAAAAAAAATATGGTTGACCAAATAATAACTACCACTCCTCAATCAAGACGTTCATCGACAACAAAATCACCAACAACTCCACCACTACAGGAAGATAATCCAATTTCACAAAAAGTTTCAAAGATTTTGCTTAATCCAATAGATGATGTTAAAACTAAAATAGCATTAGAAGCTTTATCGGAATTTTATTCTAATAATAGTAATAATAATTCTCTTTTTGTTCGAAGAAATTTAAGAGGGAACATTGAACAAAAAGCTATCGAAACAAATAGAAATTTTTTAGAAATCTTTGGTAAAGTTACTGAGGTAAATTAAATAAATAAATAATACTATTATAAATTTTGTTTTATCATTTGTTTTAATGGTAGAAATGGAATTTGAACTTTATAATTTTTAGCAATTAGCAGTTATTGAATCAGAAATTAAATCTATGAATACTTTTTGTGATGAAATTGGAAAAAGTTTAGAATCAGCTAATAGACAAACTGCTGTATTGTTAGAACAAAGTGATAGTTTGAAATCTCAAAGGTTAGTAGTTACTTATTATTATTATTATTATTTAAAATGAATTAGAATAATAATATGTATATATTTATTTTTTATTAGGGAAACATGTAAAACAAGGAAAATTTTAATTAATGCTTTTTTGGAAAGATTTACACTTTCTGAAAAAGAAGTTACTGTATTAACTTCACCTGATTCTGTAATAGGACAAGAATTTTTTGATGCTTTAAAACATTTACAACAAATTCATGGAGATTGTGATGCACTTTTAATAACTGAAAATCAAAGAGCTGGGTAAACAAATCTTCTGTGTAATTTTGAATATTCATTTATTAGTTATACTTAATTTTTTATTTTTAAAAAAAAGGCTGGAAATTATGGAAAGAATGAATTCTTATCAAGAAACAGCATTTGACAAGTTATATAGATGGACACAAACTGAAACTAGAACCCTAGGTCAAGAATCATTGGAAGTACCAATTACAATGAGACAAGCTTTAAAGGCTTTAAGACAACGGCCTGTTCTATTTCAGTATGTAGCAAATTTATTGATCTTTAATATGATTTAAATATTAATTTTTATCTTTTAGATCTTGTTTAGAAGAACTTGTTCATATTCGAAGAAATGCTGTTTCTAGAGCGTTTATTGATGCTTTAGTAAGAGGAGGACCGGGAGGAACTCCTAAACCTATTGAAATGCATGCACATGATCCGTTACGTTATGTAGGTGATATGTTGGCATGGGTACATCAAGCTGTTGCTGGTGAAAAAGAATTTTTGGAAAGCTTATTTGAACCAAAATTAAGTAGGTTTTTTTTTAAAAAAAAATCATTTTTTTTCGTTGTTAAAATAAAATGTTAAGATTAAAAAATTATTAAGATTCAAATAGCGAGTTTACTCAAGAAGAAATTGTAGCAAGAGAGAGTGATGATATTATTATACAAGATTTATTGGACCGAGATCTTGATGGAACTTGTCGTCCACTTATGGTATATTTTATGAAAGTAAAATGATCTTTGGTTAAAATGGTTAATAGGATCTCTTTTTATATTGTAGACTCGTGTCGAACAAGTTATCGGGGCTCAAATCGGAGCTATAACTGGATATAGAATTTTGAATTTAATTCAATTTTACAAAATTACTATCGCAAGAATTTTGGGGCCTAATGCCAATTTATCTAACACTCTTGAAGAGTAAGAGATTTAATATTTGAGTGAAACATTCTATTAATCAGTCAGTTAACCTTTTTTTTTTTGATAGTATTACAGATATTGCATCCAGAGTATTTTTTAATATTTTAAATGCTCAAGCTGAACAATTATTAAGATATATTCAAGTAATCTATTTCCTATTATTAAATGTCTAACCCATGGTTTTTTAATAAATATGATGATTCATTTTAATTATTAGACTCCAAGTCTTGATTTATCTTCACCTCCTGCTGTAAAGGAAGTTGTATTGCAACTGGTAAATTAATTTGTTAACATTAATTGATTTTTTTTCCTATTAAATTATACTTAATTATTATATTTGTAGAAAGCTATTATGTCATCATATGAGACTTCGTTGATTACAGCATCAGAAAAGGAAAAAGATTTTAAGCCAATATTAGATGCAATATTAGATCCTTTATTTCAAATGTGTGAATTAGGTGCAAAAGATTTAACTAAATTTAATCAAGCAATTTATATGGTTAATTGTCTTCATTATGTTCAGGTAAATAAATATAATAAATAAATAAATCTATTTATAATATATATATTTTTTAATTTGAAAAAAAAAAAATTTTTTCTTTTTAGTCTGCATTAACTTTGTATGCTTTTACACATGGCCGTGTTATGGATATTGAAAGAAGAATTGAAGAAAATTTAGAAATATTAGTTGATGAACAGGTTTGGAAATATTTAATTAATAAAATATTGGTTTTATCGCGTTATTATATATATTTATAATTCTTCTTATTCTCAGTATGCAAATTTATTGAGACAATCTGGATTAAAACATATTGTTCAAGCAATTGAAACAAAAGATGAAAAAGTGGGTAACAAATTTTTTAAATTATTTTGGATTTTAATATTACAATTTCTGACAAAAAATTATTATCTTATTTATCCTATTAAAGATACCATTATCACTTGTACATCATATGGATGCAAAATCATTAACAAATATAATGGCAAGATTAGATTCATTTTTATCATTATCAGATAGTGATACATTTAAATTACAAGGTCATCCAAAACCATTAGTTAAAAAAGTCAATCAGAGAGTAAGTAAATTGTTCATTGAAGCTTATAGAAAAGTTAGTGACTCTATAAAAAATCCAAAAAATCGTTATGAATTTCCTAATACTATTTTAGTTAGAACTGTTGATGAAGTTGAAAATATTTTAATGGTCGATTAATAATAATAAAGAGTAGTATGACATTACAGAGAGGGACTTGATTTAACTGGGTGAAATCTATTTGACATACCTTTTTTAAACAGAATTCATAAATAAACCCATTTCACCCCGAAGGATTTTTATCGTGCAAGATCTAGTTACTTCTATAATGCCTTTCGCCTGAAGGAACGTAGTCAATAACAACTTTTTTTAGATTTAGGATCAACTATCCCTTAAATATTTTGTAGGCAAATTTGCTTAAAAAAAAAAAAAAAATACTAAAAATGTAAAGTTAATAAAGTTAATGGATATTAACCCGATCATCTTAATATGTTAATCTACATTTTGACCATCAGTGGTTAAATATGTGGATCATTGTTTCATAAAAATAATATCAGAATTTTTATATACTGTAATAATCTAATTATTTTTTTTTTTTAATATTTCAAATATTTTAATATTATTTTTTATTTTTTTATTATAAAATATTTAAATTATAATGAATAAAATAGTGATAATGAAAATTACCAAAAATTTTATAACAATTATTTATTCCCTTTTTAAGGTTCTATGTAAAGTCAAAATCCTACTTTTAAATACTAAAAATTATATTAATGAAAGTTGTTATCTGTTATATATAATAAATTTAACATATTCTATTAAGCTTTAAACATAGCTACAATCAAATGCCAATAAAATTGTAGTTCAAGCAATTTAGGAAAAATTACTTTATTAAAATATCTTTATTTTTCATAGATAAATGAGAGCTGAATTTTCGGTAAAATTGCAGGCAAAGTTGCCTGCAATGTGTTACCGTTTAAGGGATACAGTATTGCTTTAATAAATATACATACATATACAAATAATAAATTTTCATTGTCGATATTTATATTCTAAGTAAATGAAAGAAAAATGAATGAAAAAAAAGCTAATAAATAAATAATATTTTTATGATATATTATTTTTATTCAACTCAAAATTTTTTAAAACAATTAATCAATCGATTGACCCATACATTTTATTTGAACCATCTATCGTTTGTGCAGCTTGATAAGATGAAGATCCAGCTCTATAATCATTCAGATTTTCTCTTGATAATAACTTTTGTTCTTCAAGAATAATCTACAAAAAAAAAAAGGTTAATTATTTAATACATTAATACAATTATAAGTTTTTTTTTTTCCCCAAATTTAAATATTATCTTACATCAGCAGTCCATAATGCAGCACCTACAACATTTGTCCAAAAAAATATAAAATTCGCAACTGGTATTAATTCAAGAGCTACGGCAATGCATCCAAACATTGAATAATCAAAACGGTTCTTCCAAGCAAATTTAAGAGATTGTTTGATTGTCCATTCTTTAATTTCTATATGATAATGTAATTGGTGTCCCCATGTCATTACCCATCCATTAATATAACAATAAAGTATTGTACCAATGATTGGAATTGCATGTAATGGTATAGTGATTAAAAGTGTAATAACCTATAGGAAAAATAATTATTATTTAAAATTTTCAAAGAAAAATAAATAATTAATTAATTAAATAATTACTTGAACAATAACAATAGCATATATTGTGGCAAATGCAAGTGAAATTCCTGAACAAAATCCACGACAACAAAGTGTCAATTCTGAAGTAGTTTTTCGTTTTTCCAGTACATGACCTACACCCTTTAATCTTAAAACATCATCAAATAAAGCATCTTGCCATATTGGAGTTATTATCAAATAAAATATTATAGTAAAAATTCCAGCTTCTAACAAACAAAATATAACAGATACTATCCAAGCAAGCCATGCTGGACAACCAGCAACAATAAGGGCATGAGCTTGAAGAGGTAATAAGAAACCAAAAGTTAAACCTATAGCGAGTAAAGCTACAACTAATGTTAATAATAAAACACAAATAATCCTTCGAATCAAACTCCCATTTGAAAAAAAGAAAAATATTCCCTTAATAGGATAAGTTGAAGGTGGCGCTGTCATTTTGAAAGTTATTGAGAAAGAACTTTTAATGAATGAGGCTTTATATCTGGTCAATTGATAATCATAATCAGCAGGCTGATTTTGCGGCTAAGAATATTTCTAATTTTAAACAAGTGGATTTAACACATTAATAAATCACGTATATATGACGTCATTATTTAATTAATAATTTTCAGAAAACCATTCAGAATCGAATTGAGATAGTGACAATCACGTGACAAAATTCGACCTTTCGAAAGTATTCTTTGGGAATCAAAAAAAAAAAAAAAATTGACGTAAAAGTTAGCATGTGAGATTTTTTTTTAGCCGTCAATCATGTTATGCATGATGACATTAATGCACGAAGACAGACAATATCGCGATTATCTAATTCTTATCTTATCAAACTTCGATTGTGATAACCTAATCTAAGACGATTTTGAAAGGTACCTTTTAATCCTTATTTTACTAAAGGATTGACATTCAAAACCACAAGCACGTGATAAAAAATTTCTATACTTATTATGGAAACAGGATTATATAATTTTTTTTCTGTTCAGATAATAAAGCCATTTTACTAAATTTAATTTCTTTTTTTTTTTGTTGTTCACATTGTTGATATGTATGGAATATTTGATGCAGGGAGGGGATGGGAGTTGGCCAAAATTAACAGGATCTGACCAGAATATACCATTATATTAAATGTTAATTGATGCATGAATGACATAAATATCTCCATTTACACAAATGACACATTTTTTTTATTTTAATCTAACGAAAAATTGCGAATAAAATATAATCTGTTAAATTGTCAAAAAATTGACGCTTTTCCTTTGGTGGCTAAAAGGACATAAAATGATATCACGTTTCTTGGACATATGACATATAAAGGCGTTTTTATATCACAATTTATATTAAGATAATCTTTTTAAGTTTGACAAAAGTTTTTAACATACCGATGTATTGGTTTACTACAGGATCGAATTAATAATCCCAATTGATATAACAAATATCGCCATCTATCCAAATTAGATTATTAAGATTACATAAAAGATTTCATCAAAAATTACCAATTTCTTGAAAGAAAAAAAAAAACTAACATGGATTATTAACAAGTAAAAGATCCTGATAGGGTAAATTTTTTGTGTAAAGGGTCTTGTTTGGTCGGCTGACCACCTTTGAACGGGCGCACTTAACCGTAAAAGTATCATTGACATTTGAAGTTTTACATCCGATTTTTATTAATAAATATTTAATGTACTCCTCGAAAGGATAATTATATTGTGGAGTTCTCGTGTGACGTTTTTCCAAAATTATGTTTTTTATTTTATATATCCGCCCAAATTTGATTTTTCAGCTGAAATTTACATTTAGAAAGATGTAGTATCACAATTGTCTGTCAGGTGAACAAAAAAAAAAGGCGTCAACTATCCTTGCTATCACATGAAATAAATCACTAAATATTAAATAAAATGAATAAAACGGCAATTCTCTTTTAATTTTTACGGTTAATACAAAATTGATTGATATCTAAATTTCATCTTATCTAAAGTTTTTAAAGTTTTTTTTTTGAAATTTTGGATTTATTTTCTTAATCAATAGATAATCAAAACGATAAAGTTGGAAGTTTTACGGAAATTTTCTTTGTGACATTAAAGAGGTTGGTGTTACAATGACGCATTAACCTTGTACATAATGTATCACCGCATCATGTTACAGATTTACAATTTTTTTTACACTAATAAAAACTGAGTAACGTTATTTTTCAATATCTATTTATAAAAAAAAAAACTATATTTCATTATAAATACACAGAAATTCCATATTTTCTATATGATTTTTTTTTTTTATTTTGCATATTTTACATAATTAAAACGAACAAGCTTTAAAAATCTTGTTTCTGTTGTCATCCACTGCACAAAAAAAAAAAAAAAAAAATATTTTCACTAGTTTTCTGTTCTCTTTATTTTATATAAAATACATCCTTTCTGACTTCTCATTTTTTTTTTTTTTCGTCTTTGTTTGTGACCATAAGATCTAAAACTCCCCTACTCTTTATCATCTTTTCCTACATACATCATTTACTATAACACATATATATATAAATAATATCTTTTTATATATATATATATATATACAAATTGATTTTGTTTTTTATGATAATGAGTCATTTGCTTCAAGAAAAAATTATCCAATTCAATGTATTATTTAAGGAATCCGAAACTGTAATTGATGACTTGCAAACCGCTCTTGCTGATTTCCTTCCAGAACTTCAACAAGAATTTTGCTTAAATTTCGTTCAAGTTGAACGTATCAGGCAATATCTTTCTGACAGAGGTATATACATTTTATTTGATTTACTATTTGCTTTTAATGAAATTTGATTATATTTACCGATTTTATTTATTCTTAAAATTTAGGTACTCTTTTTCGTTTCCTCAGACGAGCTGGATTCGATTTTGATGTAGCCTTTAAAGCTCTCATCTCTGATTTAAGATGGCGTATAGAAAATGATGTTGATTCCATCACTCTCGCCGACATTCATCCATTATTTATTGAAAAAGGTTTATTCTTTTTTCATAAAACTGATAAATTTGGTCGCCCTTGTGCTGTATTCAATTTGCGTGAATATAAACGTGAAGATGGATCACCTACTATTGAAGATGTGAAAAAATTTATCATTTATAATGCTGAAGTAGCCAGAAGGTTATTATTAGACAGAACTATAAATTCAAGAGATGGCCCGGTTCTGCAATATGCCATCTTGTTGGATTTGAAAGGAGCTGGTGTTTCCACTTTGGTAACTATTGTAATTTTCTCTTCAATGTAATTTTGATCATCAAACATTTTTTAATATTTAAAATTTTCTTAGGATATGGAATTGGTTCCATTTACGATTGACATTATGAGACATCATTTTCCCGGTTCTGCGGGTGCAAGTATGTATTCTATGGAATTCTTTTTTTTTTTACATTTTCGGAAATATTCGGTTGTACATGACGTAATATTGACGATTTTACTATATTTAAATAGTATTCGTCTTAAACTATGGATGGATGTACTCTGGCATTTGGCAAATTTTGAAACGTATTCTTCCTCAAGAATCCTTAAACCGAATATTTTTTCCTTCAGAACAAGAACTTTGGAACTATTTTGATGAAGAAAATGTACTTATTGGTAAGTAATCTTTACACTGCCCTATGGATGATTGTTTCCTTTTATAGAAATTTTCATATATTGAAATATATATATTTTTTTTATAGAACAAGGTGGGAAGGATAATTATGAATACGATGTTGATACTTGTGAGGCATACCAAATTTATGGAAATCCGTTACCCATTTTACAATTACCAAAACCCTTGAGCAGAGCAACATCATTTGACTCTTTGAATTCAATGCACGATGTATTCTACTCTGCTCATAATACTCCTCACCCCAGTCGGCCGTCCACACCATTTTTCAGTAGACCAGCTACTCCACATGGAAGTCGTCCGGCAACTCCCATTTCCAGCCGGCCTTCTACCCCATATCCGAGCCGACCTGCATCTCCCGGTTTGGAACATGTGGTTATACCGAATTGGTTAAAAATGACTCCACGTTCACTCCTTCAAATAACTCCTATTGACAATAAAAATAACAATGTTATTTTATCTCCAAAACCTTTAAAACCAATTTCTTCCATTTCTCCCACGTTTTCTCCCATGACGTCTCCTAATCTTGCCTTCCATCAGGAAGTGCCCGCATTAACGTCGCATAAACCAATAACACCTATAAATAATAACACATCAACTGAAAACAACACTTCACACGATAACAGTGATAATCTTGATCACCGTATTTATCATCATCATCGTATTCCAATTGTACGTGGATCTAGATTTAAGTTATATTTTTCAAGATTATTGAGAAAATTTATTGCACGAAGCAGAGTATCAGGATTTTTATATTATTTAGTTATGGTGGTTTTATTTCGCGGTGGCATAATGAATGAATTTTTGAAATTGGTTACACATCAAGTAAGCATGCAATTGGGCTGGAGCGCAAGCACCACTACAGCGTTTACAACTGCAGTTTTATCAACTGCATTGAATGGACGAGCGGGTAACCGCTTATTAGGATGTTGAAGTGTGTATATGAGTGATGTGTTCAATATGAAAAGGACTTTGGGAGATGTATCTTATTTGTTTCATCACAATTGAAGTTCCGGGAAAATAAGCAATTATATTATTTGTTGTGAAAGTTTAAGAGAGAGTTAAGAAGATTTAAAAGAATATTATGAGAAGTTATCAATCAAATATTAATTTTGCAACGTTGCAATCTATGATTATTGATTTTATATTTCCTATGGATTGACTAGGTTAAAAGCAGCCAAGAGCTGACAATTTTATATAAAAAAATATATATATATAAAGAAATACAAATTATAGACAAATTTATAAACAAATCTAATATAAATATAGCATTTTACAGACTTTTTTTTTTTTTTTAAAAAAAAATAAATAAATTACCTATAGCAATAATTAAAAATTGTCAGAAAAGTATAGTATAATAGTAATATATATATATATATATATATAATATATATATATCATATAGCATTTACATGTAGTATATATATAGTCTTTTGAATAAAAGAAACCCTTACTAAATACTAAGTTTTAAATAATCATTTAAAATTATAATAATAAATGTTATTCTTTTGTTTCAGTTGGTAATAAAAAAATCTTTATAACTCGAGTGACGTTGAAATGATCAAATGACGTTGTAGTGATTTTATTATGTAGAATATGTAGAATGAAAATGTCAATTAAAAAAAAATAATTGTTAGAAAGTGCAGATCACGAGAGTTATACTTAAAGAACGCACAATGGATTTCTCACGGCTTCAATAAACCATCATTTTTTATAAGTGACGGTTTCTTTGAAATAAATCATAATGATCTAGTGCAAGACGTAGTACTGTAAATTCAAGCAAAAAAATTTGTTATAATTAGAAAAGAGGAGAAAAGTTGCAAAACATGAAGAATTTCACATAGAAACAAAAACATTCCAAATTTTTTTTCGATACAGTATGCCAAATGCCATTGAGAATTTCCCATATACCGGTACTGTGTCTTTGGATATATTAATGGGATGAAGTTATGAATCAATGAGTATCAAGTTATCTCTTGAGTAAAAAAGTAATGATCTTGATAAAGTTGCCGTATGCTTCTTGATAGAAATCTATTATAATAATTACTGTATATAGCCTTATTATGAACTTTTATCTTTAATCTTTTCGTTATATTTGACGCAAAATAAGTTTTCGTTTTTTTTTATCCACTTTACATAAGAAATGACAAATACATTTTGAAAACTCATCCAATTCATTATTGATTTCATCCTTAAAATGAATAAACGAAATCACTGAAATCTTTTACTAAGAAAAAAAGTAATAATAATCATCCAACAGTAATCGTCTGTAAATTTTTTTTCGTCTTAACACCATTCTTAAAACGACGATAGATAAAAAAAAAAAAAAAAAAAGTTCAAAGGCTGTAAAATTAATTATTTTATATCAATTATTCAGACAAACTTTAATTGTATATAACGTAAAATGAAAAGAATTAGGTCAATTATGACCTCCTCAGAAGCAATGTCACTGAGGAATAGGAATTCCTACATAAAATTTTTTAATTGTGTCTTATATGATAAATGACAGATATAATAAATATTTGCGTTTTATATACAAACTCTAATTAAGCTACTTAGTATTCTATTCTTTTCTTCACACATTTTCTAAAAAAAAAAAGAATTTATTTTATTTTATTTTTTTTTGTTTTTGTTTTTTTTTTTGCTCGCAAAGGTTTCTTTCTTGTTATAAATGTCACCTCAACACGCTCGTTTGACAGAAAGTAACTTAAAAGAACATACAAAGTTCTTCGTAGATAGAAATGTCCTCCAAGAACAATTTATTTTAGACTATGTTTTGGAACAGCAATTAAATCATGAAAAAATCCAAAGATCAGAAAAAGGTGTTATTATTTAGTATTCACTCACTTTATTTCGTTTTAATTCTTATTCATTACTATAAATGATATAAAATATAAATAGAACATTCGTCATCTTTGGATTCGGAAAAGAGCCGTAAAACTACATTATCGGATTATTCGCGATATTCCATTGAACATGGTCATGGTCTACCATCAATAAACGGTTCGCTCCTTATATCAAGAACTCAACTGCGAAAATCAAAGCTATCTGAAGTTAAGGAATCCGAATCGCGCTCACAAGACCGAAATATCTCAAAGACCAGAAAGGAATTCCCTAAAAAGAAACGAGTTAAGAGTACCTTTTCGTTGGAACAGCACCGTGGAGAACGGGGTAAACCTATGAAGGATAAGTCTCTTAATGTTGATCATGTACAAAAAGAAAGTGATCAAAAAAACCAAAAGTCTTCTAAAAAGGAAAAGAAAAAATTCTTAAAAAAACATAGTACGCATGATATTTTAAAGGATCGTCGTCGAAGAACCGATTCTTTACTTGCTAGCTCTCAAATAATGCAGGTAACGAATACATGACTTTTAAAACTATGACAATAATATTTATATCTTTTTGAAAGATATTATTTTATTTTATTGAACTAACAGAATTGGTCTTCGGATAAACTTGGAACAAATCGCGTAACTGTAATCACATAAATAAATTTCTAATTCATTATATTTAAACCATTTTCTTATTTTATATATATATATATATGAAATTTTTTTAATAATGTCAGATTCGTTCAGATAATAAAACTGGATTTGGGATATTTAATAAAGGAAAGGCATCGGAAAAAATAAAGACAAAAGGAGGTAATAATTGTCCTTTCTTTAATGAAAATAAACACGCGTTATTAATTCAATTATAGTTCCTGATTTAGTATTCTCTGAAATCGATTTTCTTAACTCGAATCCACCCCGTAAACGAAAAAACCAAACTGAGGATGATTTTGGTCAAAAAAATAGCCGTATTCGTCGTAAAACTGATCTATTAACAAAGGTTCATAAAGATGAGCAAGATGCAACTCAAAATTCGGTAC
>QKYT01000496.1:40115-52519 GCA_003550305.1 Glomus cerebriforme | reverse complement strand
GAAGCTGAACGAACGGAACTTGAACGAACGAACTAAGAGGTTAGTTCGTTCGTTTCTTTTCATTTTTTTACTTTCAGGGAACGTAATTAACGTCTCCCTTCTCTTNTTTTTAGGAAACNNGACGAANGGATGAAGCNGAANGAACGGAACTTGAANGAACNAACAAAGTGNTTAGTTCGTTCATTTCTTTCATTTTTTTTACTTTCAGGAAACGTAATTAACGTCTCCCTTCTTTATTTTTAGGAAACTGGATGAATGGATGAAGCTGAACAAATGGAACTTGAACGAATGAACTAAGAGGTTAGTTCATTCGTTTCTTTCATTTTTTTACTTTCAGGGAACGTAATTAACGTTTCCCTTCTCTTTTTTTTAGGAAACCGGATGAACGGACGAAGCCGAACAACTGGGATCTTGGACGAACGTAAGTTCATTCTTTTTTTTACTTTATTAATTATTAGGGAATGTAACTAACGTTCTCTTTTCTCTTTTTTTTAGGAAACTGGACGAACGGACGAAGCCAAACGAATGGAACTTGAACGAACGAACTAAGAGGTTAGTTTGTTCGTCTCTTTTTGTTTTTTTTTACGTTCAGGAAATGTAATTAATGTCTCCTTTCTCTTTTTTTTTAGAAAACTGAACGAACAATTAGATTCAGATCAGTTTAGTTTCAGATTTGAATCAGTTTCAGTTCAGTTCGATTTCAGATTAATTAGATTCAGATCAGTTTGACTTCAGTTCGATTCAAATCTGGATCAGTTTCAGATTGGTTCAGATCAGATCCAGTCAGATTCAGATCTGTTCAGATCTGTTCAGACCAGATTCAGATCAGATCAGATTTAAATCAAATCCGATCTGAACTGATCTGTTAGGAGCACTACTTGCAATTATATGAATCATAGTTAGAAAAAAAATATGGAATATATGGGAAGGTTTAAAGAAAAAAAACTACTGATACATTTAGACTGGTTATTAAAGTGATTTTTATTTTTCATCTTTAAGTATATTCAAAATTAAACTGTAAGATCAGATGTCAGAAGAAGTTATCTTGTAATTAAATCAAATGTAAAAATTGAAGTTAGCCAGTATTATTGTACAAAAAAATATGTATTATAAATAATAATGTAAGTTTCTTAGTAAGATGTAACAATTTTGGTTAAAAGTACTTAAAAAGTTTAAGTTCTTAATATATTTTATAAGCCAGTTTTTTATCTTTTTCTGGGAATATTTATCAATTTTCTTTTTCCTTTCATCTGAATTCTTAATTTGTATTATTTTATCTAATGGGAATAGTTAATAATTATTATTATTATTAATAAAGTGGGCATATATTCCTACTATTTTTTCTAAGTAGTAGTTGATATCTATTTTTATTTAAGAAAGAAAGTTCAGGATTTATAGAATTAGACTTCTGCCTCATGTTAATATTCAAAACCAAATAAAGAGGCAAATTTCTATCAATGCACTTATGAATATCAGATAATCCATAAATTTCAAATGGATGATTAACTATTATAAAACCCTTTTTTACTACTCAAACTATATATTTATCAAAAATCTCTTTAGGATAATAAGTATTTAAAAGAGCGATATCATCTTTACTATTAAACAAATATTAAAAATATGTATGATTATTATAATCAGATTCATAATTAAGATCAGCTAAACCAAAGAAGAGCTTGATTGATTTATTTATTATATCAGAATTAGGCACAGATTTTTTTTGCACAAGTAATATGATATATGTAAGAAACTAGTATAATTACATAAAAACTTGTGCAAAGTTTAAAATAAAATTTTATATAATTTTAGATGCTGGTAAAATACTAAGTTAAAGGTAGTATTCTAAGTAATCAATGTAATATTATTCAAAAGTAATCAATGCAGTAATATACCAGAGTAATAACTATATAAGAAAGAGTTCTAGAAATATAAGAGTGTAAAATAAGATATAGATTTAGTAGTATATCAAAGTAGAATAATATATAGAAAAAAAAATAAGAAGTTATGTTTTGATGTACTACTGCCAATAGGCAGAAAAGAGATCAGAAAGCCTGAAAAGTATATGAAAAAAAATATGAAAAATATATAATTAGAACTAATGTATCTTATCTTTGGTAATTAAAAAGGTTATAAAAGGTGAGATTACAAGAATGGTATAACATTAGCACTTCATGCCTCACTTGGCAATTAAAAAGTGAGTGAATGGATTGTGATATATTTTTGGCAAATAAATGGATTGCAAATTCAGCACTTCGTACTTCTAGAGTTTAGAACTGATTTATAAAAACTGGTTTATATCTGATTGATCATTTGAATCTAAATTTAAATATAATTGGAATTAGCCTATAAAATTAATGATAAATTATGATCAGTTTAATATAACTGATCAACTAATTTTAGCCAGAAGTAATATAATAAAGTTATACTTAGTAACGATTTTAATACAAACTAGTTTCAAAAAATAAAACCAGTTCTAAATTCTACATGTCTCATCTGGCAATCAAATAGGCATCTTCAAACTTCTAACCAATTGATTTACTAGACTGAATCCTAAATATTTCTTGAAAGTAATATTTCACATAAATTGAATTGAATTGAATTAAATCAGATTTAAATTCAATTTGATCGAATCACAAATCATTTAAATTTGATTTGAAATTTGAATAAATCAAATCAAATCAATTCAGATTTGATTCAGATTTAATTTAATTTGATTCAATTCAGATTTAATTTGATTTAATTTGATTTAATTTGATTTGAATTCAATTAATCTGAATTATAATTGATTTGTCAATTCAAAATTTAATTTAATATTTCTTAATTTAATCAATTTATAAAAAGATAATTTTATAATTATTTCATTTGACAAAATATAAAAAAAAACTATAATTATTCATATAAATTGCTTAATAGTCCTAATAATCAGGATTTTAAACATATACAAGATTTTATAGTTTTTTCTGCCAATCGATTATGAATATTAATAATTAAGTTTTTGCTAATTGAAAAATACTTTTCTGAAGGTATATTTTGTAAAAGAAATAAATAAAAAATCTATTGTCATTTTAGCAAATCTAGAAAATTGATTTTAATTTATTTTTTACTATTGAAATGGATTAACATTTGCATCACAAATTGGTGATCAAATCTGATTTGGATTTAATTCAAATTTGATTCAGATTTGATTTGAATAAATCAAATCCAATTAAATTAAATTTGGATTTGATACCAAATCCAAATCTGAAATTTGAATTTAATCACAATTCAAAAATTTTGAATTAAATTGAATCGAATCTAAATTAAATCTGAATTAAATTTGATTTAGCCAAATTGTCTGCAAAATACTACTCAAAAGTAATAAGAAAGTTATGAGAAAGTGATGAGAAAGTGTCAGAAAGATTCTAGAATATACTCAGAATTAAAGATGCAGTAAATTATGATAATTTTAGCCAATCTTATTCTATAATCTTGGCCAGATTTTTGAATATAATATTTTAGCATTCAAGAAATGATTTGGAATAGGTGAATTACCAGTTTCTCACTAGTTTCATGACAGTTCCAGATTACTACCAGATCACTACCATGTCATCAGCTTGAATCTTTCAAATTACATGCCAAAAGATTGGTCAGAATTATGATATAATATCAGTTAAAATTAAATATAAATTTACTGTACCACTTGACATAATATTTTTTTTTTGTATTTAATAAGCAATCAAATAGGTGCAAAAAGACAAACATCTTAATATAGAATCTAACATTTGAACAGATACAGAAAGTTAATAATCTTAACATAAAACCAGATATCCAAACAGATATAAAAAGTTAGTACTATTAATATACAGTATATAAACAGATTAGGAATAAGAAAAAAATAGTAATATTTAGATCATATAGACATAGTGGTAGCTAGATTACATGGTGGTAAAAATATGAATAATAGGAAAGATTTAAAGGGGTATCTAGAGTGTAAAATAGATATCTAATACAGGAAATATATAAGTTATATGGTAGTAATTAGATTATATTATTTAGATTATATGGTGATAATTAGATTATACTTTTAGATTATATAGTAATATTTAAATCATATAGTAATATATATTTAGATTATAAAATAGTATTTAGATTATAGAGTAGTATTCAGACTATAAAGTAATATTCAAATTATAGAGTGATACTATAATCTAGTCCAAATGAAATATTACTATATAATATAATTTATATTATATGATAGTATTTCACTTAAGGATTTTATAATTTGAGATTTATATTTTTACATCTTGCAAATAAATTTACATATAAAGAGATATAAAGATTCTGTTCATATATACTTTTATAAAACTTTTGGCATTATATAATAATGCTAATCAAACCTCATATTTTTTTATCTTTTTCTCAATAAGATATAAAGCATATAGTAGTAATATAAAAGTTTAGTCAACTTTTCCGCAAAAAAATTTTAAAATATATACTAAAAGTTTATTATACTTACATATAAGTAAAAGTATTATAAATTCTTATGTTTAGAAAAACAAGATATCTTTTATTTACCTTAATTATTTTCTTTGTAATGAGGTTAAGTATTTTTTCTATAAAAATTAATAATAATTTGCTATTAAAAATCTGAAATAAGATTAAAAATACTTGGTAAAACTTATATTAAGTAAACTTTGATATACTGTATATAAAGTTAATTTTTTCCAGCCTAATTTTTTTATAATCTTTTCTGATGATTATAATTTTTACTAATAAAACATATGAATTATGTCAAATTATATTTTTGTATTATGTTAGTCATAATTTAAAAAAATCTATTTTGTGGGGAAGTATAGTAAACAGTATTATTGTAGATAGTCAAGAAATTTTTATGAATTCACAAAAAGAAATTTCTAATTATTTTTCTAACTTGCATATTAAAACTCTTATAGAAAGATATTCTTATAGTCAAAAAAATAGTGAAAGAGATCCTATTCACATTCTTATATATCTCTAGATAGTATTGAGAGAAAATCTCGAGAATACTGAACTTTAGTGAATCAGATAGTGAATTTTCAAAAAGGATTTTAGCAAACATACTACTTTCTAATTTAGTTATATTTTTTTTATTTATATTATGTAGTAAAGTAATTCACAATTTTTATGTATTATAAACTGAATTCTAGTAATGATTTATTTTATAAATAAAACAAGTCATATATAATGATGTAATATAAAAATGTATATTAACATTTAGTACTTTTCTTCTGAATAGAAATAAATTTTTATCTTATTCTGAAAAATAATACTATTTTTTTTGTTCAAAAAATCAGGAATGATGGCAAAGACTTCCAATATTATATAATGAAAATTAAATGTAAAATAAAATTATAGGTCCTATAAAATCAAGTAATAAGACTATATGTTATTCATATATTGAGATAATATTATTTTTTGCCATATTTATTGTTAAGAAAATTGTTAAGAATAGGATCTCTTATAGTTTAGTCATATAAGAAATGATTAATAAGAATAGGAAGATTTGTATATATATTCACATTATTTTTTTTAAGACTTTGATTTGTATTTATATTTTATGTATTATATATTTAAATATGCTATTATCTTATCAATAAAATAATATTTAAGTATGAATATTTTTTTTAGCAATCCTTATTTTACATTTTTTTTCTTATAGTTATTTAAAAAAAGATATATGAATTATCTTATTTAGCAAAAAGACAAAAGACATATTTGATTTGAGGAATATATATACTAATTATTTGGTTATTTTTATTAGAAAATAAAAGAAATAAATAAATTAATAGTAGTTATAAAAATTTTGGCATATACCTATATGGCTATATCATATAATTTATTTAGTTTAATTAATATATTGTAATTCTTTTTTTCTTTGTATAGCTTAGTCTTTTTGAAAACTGATGATTGTTGAATTATCTTATTAATAAATAATAATCTTTATCCTTTTATTTATGTAAAAAAGAAAAATTTACTGGTAACAATAAAGGATTTTGCTTGAAAATATATATATTAATATAGGATAATTTAAAAAATCTGAATTGGCTAAATAAGATTGCTAGTAAAAATTCAGAAATATTTATATTTTGCAACTATCTTTACAGATCTTAGTATTAAAAAACTAAATAGTTATATAGTATTTTTATTTTATATAATATTTTTTATTTAATAATAATATAATATATTATATTAATTCAGCTTGTCTTCAAAAAAAATATATATATATATTATATTAATTAATATTAATTTTTAATACAAAAATATATATTATATATTTATCTAAATATTAATTTTTAAAATAAATATTATTATAATATTAAAATATTATATATAATGTTTTAAAATATAAATATTATTACTTTTTTGCTTAAATTCTTTTTATTACTTATTTTTTTTTAAGAAAATTGCTAAACATCACTAGTGATGATTATCATTATCACAAAATTTTTTTTTAATTTTCAAAATTTTTGATCTAATTATAATATAAACACTATTATTATATATAAATTTATAAATATTAAGTAGAATAAGTTTCTTATAGATTAAAAAGGAGTTATTCAAATAGTTTTTAAAAAAAATGCAAAATTTTGATTTTATAAGTATATTTTTTTGTATTCTAAAGAAAATTTTAATGTGATTAATATTTAATCATATTTCTTTATTAATCAAATTAACATTTTTATAACAAGTATTTTATATTTAATTTCATTTTTATTTTTAAAATTTTCAGTATATATAACAATGAAAAATAAAATTACTGTATTTTTTAATTTAGCATCTGATTTAAATATTAATAAGTTAATTCACAATTTGTGAGAAACGGAAAGATCTATATTAGTGATTGGTGGGCAATTTTATAATTAAATTTATTAGTACCCATAATCTAAAGCTGTCAGGCAAATATTGGCATATTTTGATAATTGTTTTGGACTTTTAAAAATAATAGATTAATTTATGACTTTCTGGCTACCTTCCATAAAAAAATCATAAGAATATCTTCAAAATTGCAAATTCTAAATGAGGACTGAAATTATGCAATTAGACATTTTTATTAAATTTTACTATTAAAATTGACGGTTGGAGTCTTGGGGATTATGAATATGGTAGGGTAATAAGATATGCTATATTTTTTTGCCCATTTTTTTGCAATTAATGTTAGCCAAATTATTTGTAATACTAATTAAAATTATCATAATGCAGGTCAGAGGTGCTTTGCTTAATAATGTCGATCTTTTTGTTTCTCATGAATTGTGAATTAAATTTATAAAAGATAAAAGATTTGTATCTATATTACTATTAGATTAATTATAATGAAATGAAAATAAAAAATTTATATATTTTATAATACTTTTTTTTTTTTATTAATTCAAAGTTATCAAAACTCAAAATTCTTTAAAAACACTAAAATAATACATTAATACCTAATATTAAAAAAATTCTCAAAAATTGGGAGGAGTATGACCATGCACAAAATCACTGAAAACTCTTTAAAATTTAAGTTAGTAATTGCTGGTTATTCTATATTATCGGTCTCAAAGAATTGTCTTTTTATGAACAGCATCATCTTTTCTTTTTAAGGATGGCTTTATTTAAACAAATATAAAGGATTGTTTTAAATTTTAAAAAAACCAACATCTTATTCCCAAATCCTAGATTTCTAAAAAGTATATCAACGAAAAAATATATAAAAAATGAATTAAACAAATATGATTTCATACCTATATATTGTAAATCTAAATGAAATATTTTATTTTTGTAGGAAATCCCTGAATGTTTCCTGAATTGTTTTTGACTTTCTATTTGGCCGATTTATAAAAAAAAAAATTTATGATTTATAATTGATTACTATACTATTAGGTAATTGTATGATTTCCGAATACCAATCCCGGACAATAATATAGTAATTCTGTTTTATAATAATATTACAGATTTACAGGTTGTGTGTAGATTTAATCTATTTTTAAATCAAAGGTTATAACGACATCTCTTTTCGGTTAATTAATTCGTTGATCTCATCACGACTTATTTTTTTGGACAGAATTTTTTTGAATTTACAATGAAACGGGGTATATTTTTGCCTAACATCAAACAGAACTTCGCACAAATAATAACAAAAGAACCGTTATGTGCTAGTAACTATTTTAAATCAAAATTCATAAATCTAAAATAAAAATATCTATAAAAATTTGTACCCAGACATTTGCAAATATTTAGAATATTTAGGTGCATGTTCCCCCAGTACACTATTTATAGATGGTAGAGTGCATTTTCCCGAATTAGAAGAATTATTATCTATAGGTGGTAGAATAGTTCCTCCAAAACTACGTTGACCATTCCCAACAATTGAATTTTCTTCTATATCAAAATCTATTATGTTTATTGCTTGTTCAAATCCTTTTACTGTTTTCGCGTCAATTTTAGTTCTCTGATTATTGCGAACTTTCAATTTTGCCGCACATGATTCGTAAGCACGTTTTTTTAATTTACTTTCACCTTTCCACAACTGTGAAGCGCATTGTGAGATCAAATTCATATCCAATTTTTGGCCGCGACACATTAGAATAACGGCTTGAACAACCAATCTATACAAAGTAAACCCATTTGGTTTTCCTTTAGCTTGAAATTTGCTAACTATATCGTTAAAAAAACTAGCAGAAGGATCATTAGGACAAGGTATATTTTTTGCAGTAACACATAAATTAGTCAGCAAGTTAATAGCTTTTTCCTCAAGCTTCAACCGCTTTTCCTCCTTTTGTTTTAATTCTTCATCATCAAAAACCTTCTGTTTTCGCTTAACTGTTCTTTCTTGTCCCATAATAAAAAAGTGAACAAAAATATTTGCTAAAAAAATTTTTACGGTCTGTGTCTCTTTTTATAGCTAAAAATGATTTTCAAAAAAGAGTACTTTTAAGACTAGATACCATTGTTGCACCTTATCTCAACCATCTAATTACCGATATAAGATTAAAATACAGTAATACCATTTTTAAAATATTCCTCTTATTTAATATCAACAACCTCTCTAACTGCTTTTTTTAGACAAGTCTAGTCTCAAATACAATTATATTACTAATCAAACAACAAATTGGCGTTATATGCATATTATTTTTAGTATTGTTCTATTATTATAAGGGAAATGATCATCACGTAGATATTTGTCGGGTAAGTGAACGGGTCCTTATCCAATCATAATATTCTAATAAAGATCACCTGATATCTTACGTTATATTTAATTACATAATCTTTAGGCAATAAATATTTTAAATACACTTGGTTTTTCAATAATATCTTGATTAAACTTATTTTTATCAGTTATATTACAGTTTGTCTGTACCATATAGTACTGCCTAAAATACCCCAGATCTGAATCAATTTACCTGATTTAAAACATTGAATTAGATCTGGATGTATACGATCATCTTGTCAGTACTAGACAAATTTAATATATGAAAATTTTAAATTTGATAATTTGATTTAAAATAGTGATTAAATATTCTAATTTTTAAAAAATAAATTAGATTTACATATTACATATTTGATATCTTGAAATGGATATTTTATATGGGGATATGCTGAAATAAATGGGAGGTCTCTTAGGTAGTGCTATATAATATATACAATATATTTATAATTACTATTTTCAAATTTCAATCCTAATTTATTAATCAAGTTTATATATAAATCAAATATCAATTAAATATTTTTTTTTCTTTTTTAAGATAAATTAATTGTTTATTTATAATTATAGACATTCATTAAGAATACATAATTATGTAATAATAAATCATAAATATTGTTACTTCCAAACTTTATTGTGAGTTTAACATGAGCATTTCTAAGTAGTTCCCTTGCCTCTATTGATATCTGTCTGAACTGAACATTTAGAATTTAAACTTGTTAAATCAAACTACCTTACTCATTGTCCAATATTTAAATTTCTTAACAAATTTAAGGTGCTTTTATGATATTTTTTGAATAAAAGTAGCTTCTTGCATTTTACCTAACCGTTAAACTATTTCTTTTTAATGCTCTATGTATAGTATTAGAGCAGACATTGATTTTATTAAGAATTTATAAGTTTTTTTTAATTGAATAGCATTAGAACACTCATTCGTTATTAAACATTTTATAATAGTACATTCATTACGCTTATTTAGCTTGCGTAATCAACCTAAATATTGTTTATTTTCAAATTTACCAGTTTTCTCATATTTTTTTTTAAGATTTAGGATTGTTACATGATTTTGACAATCAATTTTGGTCATAATCTCCCTTGAGGTAAACCCTCTTTAAATTATTATAATTGCTTGTACTTTTTATTTTATGGTAAGTTTGACCTTTAAATATAAGTGAAAAAAAGTTATTATTTTAAAATTAGGTAAATATATAAGTATTTTTATTAGTATACTTATTATTATTATTAAGAAAAAATCAAAAGTAACTGACCATAATTCCTATATAAATGATGATGTAAAATTAATTTTTGTTATACAAGTAAAAGGTAATTTTATACTATTTTAAAGATCTATATTTATGTTTATATTTATGTTAATATTAGATTAAATGCGTTTGTTTAATTGGCAAACACGTGATTTTTTATTTAAAAAATTTTGGTCATTTATTTTGTAAGCTACTATATGTTATTAAGTAAAATAGAAGCTCCCTTACCCATAAATTTTGCAAAAGAAACTATTGCCCTTCCTTTTTTTTCAATAAGGAAACTTTGTTTCCTTACTATTTAAATGTTATCCGTTTCACATATATACTCATTTCTATCTTATAAACCTTAGCATTTTTTGAAGTTTTTTACTTCGTAAAATTTTATTTTAAAATTTATCTTTTGATATTTTGAGTTATATAATATCTTTGTATGACCTTATCAAACACTAATTATTACACTCCTTTTTCTCCTTTCCAATTTGATCATTATGATTCATATCCCTGTATTACTCCTTCTCCCAATTTAGATGACGATCATAGTTTACAAACTTCTAAATCAGTTGATCCTATAGTAATCTCCAATCATGATAATGATTTGCATTCATCCTTTTCCTCTATTTCTTTTAAACCCAAATCTATACGTCACACTAAACAAGCTACATTATAACATCTCTTTCAAATCTCATGATCCTATTTCTCCCTGCTGCTCCATTGGTTCTAATACTTTATATAGTTTCCAAAAAGAAAATTCTTATTTCTATTTGATTTTGACCATGAGTCTTTTGATTAGTTTATTCATATAAATAATTACTATTTTACTTTTTCTATTCCCTCGTATAAGGTTTTTTCACATTGCAAGAAACTCAATAATAAATTCGCTATTTCCAAATATTTGACTTATTTTTTCAAATTTTAACATTCTCTTTCCCGTTATGTCCAAGAAAAATATTTTCATCATCTTAGACAGCTTCTTCTGGACAAAGTCACTGCTTTTAATAATTATTGTGATTCCTTATTCCCTAAAAACAGACAAACCTGTACCTTTATTAAATTCAGTTGGAAGTACATCACGTTCTATTTGGGTTTTTATTTCCCATACCATTGCTCTCTTCCCTGTGCTTATGTTATGTCTAATAATAGATTTAACTGTCACTTACATGACTCTGAGCTCTATTCTATACACTGGTCAAAAACTGATCTATCTTACAGATATCTTACAGATATCTTATAAATATCGGGTATCCAAAATGCAGAAAATCTGCTATACATCGGATATCCAATATATATATTATAGAATAGTAGTGTCTTAGGACATACTAATATATTAATATATTAGTATGTCCTAAGACACTACTTGTTCAAGACTATTATATTCTAGGACATTTTACTCTAATAATTAATATGTTCTAGGACGTTATAATCTAATAATTAATATGTTCTAGGACGTTATAATCTAATAATTAATATGTTCTAGGTTGATATAATATAAATATTAATATGTCCTAAAGACGAGGTCCGTTTCCTCTCTCTGTGACCTATTGGTTAGTAATTATGGATGAACNGTGCGCCTATTTGGTTGCCTACCAAAATGCCAAATTATGGTAAAAAAAATATCACGTCAGATGGCGCAGTAGATCTGTGATTAATTTCGGCCAACACTATGCCTTAATTTCGGCCGATCTTTAGAGCACATGATTTGAGGATCCTGCTTGGCGCCATGCTAGTGACTTGATAGTGTCCTGGAACTAGCAGGNAACTGTCGTGNAACTGGCAGGGAGTTAGAAAGGTTCTATTACTTTACCAGTTTTATGCCAGCTTGGGTGCTGAATTATTATGCCCAAAGTTCTGGCCAAATTTATGGAATAGTACTGGCCGAAATTGTGGAATAATGCTGGCCGAAATTAAGCGAATTTATAAAATGGGTGTTGCGAGAAAATACATATATT
>QKYT01000495.1:61426-91335 GCA_003550305.1 Glomus cerebriforme | reverse complement strand
AAAAATTATTTTTTAATATATTTATTAGATAAGTAAATTTAAAATAAATAAAATTATAATTATATAATAACTATTTATTATAACTATTTATTATATTGAAAAAATATTAAGTGATATTGATATATGAGTATTACACAATAGTATATAATGTGTTTAATAACTGTTAATATAGAAAAATACATATATTAACTACATGTGTTGATAAATTCCAGTATACAGGTGTTTTATAACATATTAAACAACTGATAGTGTTAATCAACATGTTTTTTGGTATATATTAACACCTCCAAAACTTCCTGATAAAGTTCTTTAATATTTAATTCACTTTTACCAAAAAGTAATAAATTTCTGATATTTATGACCAAAAAATCAAGAATAAAGATTCAATATTTTTGCAGTAAGTATAATTAAAAAATGGTTGATCTATACACAAAAGCTGCATATGAACAAATGTCTTTTTTAGAATCACATCCTAAACAATCGACACTTTTACCTGCTAATGAAACTTCAATGTTAGATAGTAAAACTACTTAATTCGATAATGTTAATCAATACATAGCTTGATATGCCAATTGATGACTTCTTATTGCTTTTTTGTTACTTTTATAAAGTTGTTTTATTATATATTTTTAGAATTTCTAAAAAAATTACTGCTGATTCATTTTGGTTTAAAATTCTACTAATTAATTAAATAATTATTATTTTAGTTGCAATCTTATTTTAAAGCTAATTAAATTAGCTAATATTCATCATTTTGGCTACATAAGAAATTTGCTTTATTTATTTATTTAATTTTTGTATTTAGTTTTTAATATTCAAGAAAAAGACTTGGCTTTTTCCAATGACTGGTTATATAAGTTTAAAAATCATAATAACATTTATAAGTACTATATATATGGACTTATGGAGAAGTATGAAGCGTGCTTTTGGCTTCTCTTCTAGAAGAAAAAACAAAATTGCAATCAATTTTAAGCTAATATATACTGGATCGCATTTATAATATTAACGAAACAGTAAGATTTTCTTTTATAAGAGTATTGTGAAAAGTTTTATTATGAAATTAATAATAGTATGTTTTATATAATATTTTATAGTAGTATATAACTTGTAGTTAGCATATTTTTATTTAATATTAAAGCATAATTTAGTTATTACAATGTGTAATTATATGAAGTATACTTATATATTTTTTTTAAAAACATAGGAACTTTTTTACCAGATGTCTCCAAGTCAAATGTTATCAATGAAACTTGTCCCTAGTCGAAAGAAAGATAAAACTTGAGTTACGATTCTTCTTGGCGTTAATGCAATAGGAACTAACAAGCTAAAATTATGAGTAATCAGCAATTTGAAGTATCTGAGACCACTTTCAAAGATTATCTTGAAATATTTTCCTATATATTATTAAGATAATCCTAAAGTATGGATGAACTCTTCTATTTTTAAAGAGGTCTAATGTTTTATCACTATTTATCCACATCAAATTTATTCGATAAGTTCGATTATTATCGATATAGAAAATTGCTAAACATTGCCTGGATGATTGTCATCTGGATGATTATTGCCTGCTTTTTTTCAAATATTTCACATGATGTATAGGCTGATTTTTTTTTAATTTGGCTAATTTTTAATCAGCTCAACTTAAATTTTATCACAAAAAATTTAAAAAAAAAATTTTTTTTGCAAATATATTTATTCAAAATAATCTTATCTAATAAAATTTATTAAAATTTAAAAATCATACATTAACAATTTTATTTATTTTTAATGAAGTGATACAAATAAAAGAAATAATAATAATAAATAAAAAAGATAAGTAAATTATAATGATCAAAAAGAAAGATGCTAATAAAAAAATAAAATAATAATGGAGTAATAGAAAGTAATAATAGATAAAAGGAAGTAAAAAGGAGTAATAGGAAGTAATGGGAGATAAAAAGAAGTGATAAGAGATGAAAAGAAGCAATAGGAGATGAAAAGAATTGATGGGAAGGTGAAGAGGAGTAATGGGAGATGAAAAGAAGTGATAGGAGATGAAAAGAAATGATAGGAAATAATGGAAGATGAAGAGGAGTGATGGGAAATAAAGAAGAATGATGGGAGATGAAGAGGAGTAATGGGTGATGAAAAGGAGTATTGGGAGACAAAGAGAAATGATGGAGAATGATGGGAGACAAAGAGGAATGAAGAGGAGTGATAGGAGACAAAAAGGAGTGATGGGAGATAAAGAGAAATGATGGGAAATGATGGGAGACAAAGAGGAATGATAAGAGATAAAGAGAAGTGATGGAAGATGAAGAGGAGTAATGGGTGATGAAAGGAGTGATAGGAGACAAAGAGGAATGATGGGAAATGATGAGAGACAAAGAGAAATGATGAGAGACAAAGAGGAGTGATGGGAGATAAAAAGGAATGATGGAAGATAAAGAGGAATGATGAGAGACAAAAAGGAATGATGGGAGATGAAGAGAAGTGATAGGAAGTAAATAGGAGAGAAAAAGAGATAATAGAAAATGAAAAGATATAATAGAAAAAATAGAGGTAAAAAATGATGAGAGACAAAAAATAAAAAAAATTATGATAGGAGATTGGGTAGCAAAAGACAATGATAGGAAGCCAAGTAAAAATAAAACTATAAAGTAAAAAAAATGAAGTTAGTTGGAAATGAAATATAAGATAGAAACAATAAAAAAAAAAAAATAAATAAAAAATAAAAAATAAAAAACATACCTTTATTAATTGTAGAACTGAAAGAACTAAAAAATCTAAAAAAAATGAAATAAAATTAGTAAAAAATAAAATATAAAATATAAAACAAAAACAATAAAAACAAATAAAAAAAATAAAAAAAAAAAGAGTAAGAAACGAAACTCAAAGTGAAAAATAACTAAACTTTAATTGCAGAACCAGAGTTAGTAAGAAATAAAGTGTAAGAATATAAGTTAGAAATAAAAATAAAAGAAAAGAAGAACTGAAGAAAAACCTATACTGAAAACAATATACAAATAAACATGACGTGATCATGTGACCAATCAAAAATATTAAATCTGCCACATGATTAAAGACCCAGATGACAATCACCTAGATGACAATCACCTAGGTGATGTTTAGCAATTTCCATCGATATATATTACATATTATAATTAATATGATAAATAATGATGAAGAGATATATATCGCTATATATCTTCTGAAAAAATTTCCTGATGTAGATTTAGTTATTGTATAACTAAATTATTATTATTTATATATAGTATTCTTCTCTTAAAATTTCTGTTTTCTTGGATATATAAAATTTTTATTCCAATTTGCCATTTTTTTCTACTATTTTAGATTTAATAAAAAGTTAAATAATTTACCAAAGGTGAAATTTACCACTATTTATTATTAATTATGTTAATAATATTTATCTGATTTGATTATTTTTTCTTGTTCATATCTTTTTTATATTTTTTTTGTTTGTTTCTTTCTATTATTTTGTTTTAATATCTTGTAAATAATAGTATTTCTTTTAGTTTGTAATAGTTGTATATCTTTGGTTTTTCTATATAGTAGTATTTCTTTTTTTAAACTCTGAATCTTAACAATCTTCAGCACATTAAACTTTGACTATAATAATTCAAACTCTGATATTTTAAACTCTGATATGAACTCTGATTTTAATAATTTCAAACTCTGATTTTCAAACTCTGATGATTCTAACTTTAATAATTTCAAACTCCAATGCATTAATAACTTTAACTATAATTTTAAACTCTGAAATTCAAACTCCAACACTTAATTTAAATTCTGATATTCAAACTCAATATAGTAGTTAATATTTACAAGTTAAACACTAGAAGTTTTATTATTTTTCATTATTTTAATTATATTAATAATAAAATCTTATATATAATTCATAAAATTTACATGTAATAAAAATCACATAATATGTTGAATTTCGCCTTCCTGTTTTTTAAATTAACCTCTGGTGAATTCACCTTTGGTAAGTATTTAAATTACCCTTTATAATTTTTATTATTATTTTATCATTTTATAATTACATAAATCAATCTAATTTTCTAATATAAAGAATTCTAATTCTAATTCTGAATTTCTAAAACCAACTATATTTTAGGAATATCTCTTACAAAAATATGACCATGCCAGATAGTTTTAATACTTTGTATTTGAGGAGGATTAATAAAAAATAACCATTCTTTTTCTCCAGGAAAATTTTCTTTTAAAAATAAATCAATATCATTTTTTGTGTTATAATCATTTGGATCTCTGAAAGGTAATTTTGACCAAAGAACATAATGAGAAATAGATGAATCTATTGTATAAGGAAAATCATTTAATCGAAGATTATAATGAGTTGAAGAAGTTTTTGATGAAAAATATTCTTGTGATGAACCAGAGTCATTTAAAGGTGAATCTTTAGGCCATTTTAAAACAACTTGATAAAGGTAATTGTCTATTGTACCATATTTTTGAGTCATTTTCGCTTTAAATTCACAATATTTCAATTGATCTGATTTATTGCGATGTAATAATTCTAGACGTCTGTAAAATAAAATATTAAATTTAATTTGTAAAATAATAAGAAAATGAAAAAAATGAGAAAATGAGAAAATACGAACCCTGTTTCTTTTTTTTTTTTTTGATGAATCATAATAAAATAAAATTAGTAAATCATATATATAAAATATAACAATTATTGTTAAATAATTACCAACTATTTCTTTGACATCTTCCCAGCTAATTACATCATTTTCATTTGAATTTGTTGGAATCATTTTAATAAAGACCCTCAAGTATTTATAATGGTTTTTATGTAATAGGGTGCAAGTTGGTCCGTTTATTACCGAGTTTATCTGTTCGGTCGTAGAAATTTCTCAGAATTCCTTTTTTGGCTTGACCCGTGACTATGTGAGTTTTTACTGTGGAATTTCTTTTTCATGTTTAATATCTTTAGTGAATTATCGTTTAAAGTCTCAGGTTAGTTTCACATAAAAAAAATGTATACATAGAAATCTATGACAAAATATCGTTCTATTTGAAAAATAATTATTCATGTTTATGTTTACTCTCAGAAGATATTTAAAAAAAAATTTTTATTAAATATCTTATTAATAACCGTCCATGTAAATATTAAATAAAAAAAAAAAAAAATAATAAATAAAGATAAATTGAAATAAGTACATCAAGAACGTAATTGTTATAAGAGATATAAAGGAATGTAATGGGTTCGGGTATTAAGAAGATTTATCTATAGATCTATTTTATACAACCAAAAAAAAATTGAAATTATTTAATCTTCTATAAGAATAAAAAAATAAATTTAAATTTAAATGAATCACATCTTTCAATTCTAAAATAATTAGGAATATTAAAGATATTAAGCTTTTGGTCCTCCAGATGGTGGTGGTGGTGGAGGTCCTGAATCGGGTGAACCACCTGAAGGTGGAGGTCCTGAAGGTCCTGAATCGGGTGAACCACCTGGAGGTGGAGGTCCTGAAGGTGGAGGTCCTGAAGGTCCTGAATCGGGTGAACCACCTGGAGGTGGAGGTCCTGAAGGTCCGCCTGCAGGTGGAGGTCCTCCTGCTGGACCTGGAGGTGGAGGTCCTGAAGGTCCGCCTGCAGGTGGTGGTCCTCCTGCTGGACCTGGAGGTGGAGGTCCTGAAGGTCCGCCTGCAGGTGGTGGTCCTGAAGGTGGTGCGCCACCACCACCACCTCCCGAAACTGTGAAGGCTGGTCCAACACCTTTAGTATTAGGATCAGATTTAAGGGCGACTTCAGTTACATAATTAGTTCCAGGAGTATATTGATCGGTGATTGGTATTTGTACAGTTCCATTATTAAGGGTGGACTAATTTTTTATGAAAAAATTATTAATTAAGTATATATAATTTTGATTTTATATATATATATTTTATTAATAAGTGTAACATACATCTGCGCTAAAGACCGGTGTGGTACCACTGTCTGGATGAGTAGTGACAGTTACTGGTTCTAAAGAAGAATAATATTAGAATATTTATTTAAATAATTAATTGGAAAATTTTTTTATTATACTAACCATCAGCAGTAAATCCTGTAGACCACCAAGTAGCAACCTGTGAAGATCCAACAGACCAAGGACCTGGTCCAGGGCCAACTACAACAATCTTTTTCGGTTCACCACCACCGGGAGCAGGAGCTGGACCAGGAGGAGGTGGACCAGGAGGAGGGGCACCTTGTGGTAAAGGAGTAGATTGAATAAGAGCAATTAAAATTGCAAAGACTAAAGTAAAGATAGCAAATTTCATCTTTTGCTATTTATAATCTTATTTTTTATTTATTTATTTTTTTTTAAAAAAGGATAAAAGCGAAAATGGCATGCTTATATAGCTCTTTTTTGTTTCCCAAGACTTTTCTTCGTAGTCATGTAAAAACATAATAAAATTAATGATTTTCTTTAATGAATTACTTTGTAGTATCGTGGCTTTTCCGAAAAAAAAAGCCATGAAATTTATTATCAAATTAAGATTGATCAAATAAAAGCAGCCTCCAGTAAATTTTGGCTTAGTGCCGTAATTATTTTAATCATCTTTTTCGAAAGATTGAAAATTTGTTATGCGCATCATTAATCTTTTTCTTCCTGACGTAACAATCGAGGCTATAAGTATGGCTTAGAAAAATTAATAAATATTCGTTTGTATCGCGTAATTTTGAAATTATTTTCTTTTTAAGGACATTTTTTGATCTTAACATTATGGCTTAGATGTATATTGCTAATAAATGATTTTAATCTTTGGGCGAAGTTAAAACGGAAAATTTTTAAAAGGATATTTTTAAATATTGTTTTAACGTGCGTAATTAAAAAAAAAAAAAAAAAAATAGATCAAAATAAAGATCACCAGAAAAATCTTAATTCTAAGCCGTTCGATTTATTGCGTGTTTACAATTTACAAATAAATTGTGGCTTAATATCCGAGGATTCGGAATTTGCAATGCTGGCCAAAATTACAACCCACATTTTACCAGAATTATAAATATACTATTAATGTATAATATATCAATATATAATTAATCTTCCTTTTCTGTACTGATCTTTTCCATCTTTTCAACATTCCAATACCTGATCATTTGTATAGTTAAAATTACATTAAGCACAGAAGCCAAAACATAACCAGTTAAAATTAAATCATCATCAACTTCAGACAACGTAGTGAATATTCTAGCCAAAGAACCGGCAGTAAAGCCAAACACTGCAAAAGAAGAAAGTTGGCCAGTACTACCATTCTTCAAATTTGTAATTATTTGTGGAACCTTGGAAGAAAGTCCAATTGGTATGGTAATGGCTTGGAGAAATGACAGGAAATCATTACTGATTATCATTGGTGAACCAAGAGCATAAGAGATTGCAACGATTGTAATACCAGTAAGAATAAGAATTCTTGAACGGCCTGAATAATTGAGAATTAAAAGTAATATAATAATATTTTGAATCGTCAAAAATATTAATTCTCCAAAAGTTGTAAAAGGATTTCCTTGACGGAAATTATAAGCCAATCCGATTCCCATGGCAAAAGTCTCCATGATGCTACTTGTTAAGCTAAGACCACGGGCTGATCCTGCACTTAGGATCTTGAAAATCTGGGGTAACTTGACCAATGCACCACCCAGGACAATTCCAAAGCCAAGACCTTTGGATAATAAATGCTTTAGACAAGCCACATCAGTTATATCAAGATCTTCTACTAATGTCATATAACATTTTTCTCCTATCAATTGAACAGCAGGAGCTTTAATTATATCAGGGAGAAACATTTCTCTGTTAAATTTTAAATTTATGGGTATAATTTCGAAATAATTGGTTAAAATCAGAACATTTATTAAAAAAAACTAAATATTAAAGAAATAAAATCAAAATCAAACTTACTTTACAAATATATCGGGTTATTTAAATGAATAAATGTAAATTAATATAAGTGAATCTAATCTATGTATATGATTAAAAATATCAAAATATTAATTATATATCTGTTATTGATTTATTAGATCAATGATATGTTTATATTGACTTAGAATTTACGAAAATTTTCCTGCTTTTTTACTTACCAAACTAAAACTTTGTGGTACCAAAAGTTGACAAGACCTGTTTCAGGAAGATAAAAGAATAAATAAATATTATGTTTAAAAGGAATTTGAATTGATAAAATGATTTTATACCTTTAATATTTCTTAATATTTCTTCTTGATTTTTTATATCAAACCTTTAAATTTATGAAATATTAGAACATCATGAAAAAACTTTTAAAAAAATGGTTTCGTTATGGTGTAGTTGCTCTTTTTAACAGAATCGCTATACGATCTACATTGTTGTACACTGCTCTTAAATTCGAACTTATCATGCATCGCAGGAATGTCGCACAATCGGAATAAAATTTCCACTCTCCGGTACAAGTACGCGTGTTTTATTGATTTAAATTTTTATGCTCATTCTTACTTATACACTGGCAAAATAAGATATTTACAAAAATTCTTCAGTCCATGTTATCATGTAGTAATTTCATTAAACCAATTCTAAGATAGTATCAGGTATTCAGTATAAATTACTGTTCCTAAAGGATAACAATAATGTCCGATTCACTTCTATTATAGTGATGATGCAATGTATAGTTATTTGGTTGAGGGGGTCTTTGACCGATATTACGATATAATAATATATATTTCATCTTATGAATTTTGTATATTATAAATAAATTTACTAATATAAAATAATAAAAACACTGACTAAAAAATTTATATATTTTATTGTTTTTTGGAACTTTCACTTTATTAAATATGGTACCCTAAATCAAATACCATAATGAAGAAACCTAGCTTTGTTTAAAACCTATTTTTAATAAATGTACTAATTATTCTCTAATCAGTTTTAGGTGACCGATAGGAACTACTAAGACAATACAATCCTTAGTCACTAATATTATCATCTCTTTTGCGAAAGGTTCTATTCCTAATATCTTTTTTTGAAAAATCAATGATTTATTCGCAAAAGATAGTACTAAAGTTTTAAAAAAAAAAAATTAAAATTTTAGTTGAATATTTAGCAATAAAAAAAAGATGGTTTAATAAAAAGATGACGAGAAAATATATAGCAGAAATTATTATTTTTAGTTTTTTTTTTGTCAATGATTCCAACAAAATATTACTAGCCAAATATTAAAAATTTATAACCAATTTGAAGTAATAATGCAATCAATCAATCATAATCGCGTTAAAAAACAACTTCTTTAAGGATCAATAAATTCTTCTTTATTTGGAGCTGGTATACTTGGTAACGGCCTTGGTCCCCTCAGACACTGCGTGTTTAGCCAACTCTCCGGGAAGAATAAGTCTCACCGCTGTTTGGACTTCTCTAGAAGAGATCGTGGATCTTTTGTTATACGTGGCGAGCTTGGAGGCTTCAGCTGCGATACGTTCAAAGATGTCGTTGACAAACGAATTCATGATCGACATGGCCTTGTTGGAGATACCAGTGTCAGGATGTACTTGTTTTAAGACCTTATATATATAACTTGAGTACGTTTCTTTTCTGGCTTTTCGTTTTTTAACTTTATCGCCTGCAGCAGCAGTTTTCTTCTTTTCACCTGAAGTGGCTGTAGGTGCTTTACCACCGGTTGAGACGGCGACAGGTCTCTTTTCAGCAGTTTTTGGTGGCATTTTTATTTCTAATCAGGAAGATTCGTTGAATATTTTATTTCTTTTTAGTTGAAACCAGCGGACCGTAAAACTTTTTGTGGGAGTATAAAAAGGGATTTGCATTACAAATATTACAAATCATTAATCAGGTTATATAGTGGTTATATACAGTACTTTATCAAAAAAAAATTTTTTGATTTAACTTTTTAAAGAGATTTTTTACTGCGTATTTGAACAGAAATAATGAGGCTGCCTGCAGTTTATTCTCAATAAGTCCAATAAGTCCCATAATAAATGATGGTGAAAAAAAAAATTTCTATTTTACACTATCAATACATTTATAAATTATTAATATACAGATGATGACAATAGATTATATTACTATACAGAATTATTTTCTTCAATTGATCGAAAATAAAAATACAATGGCACAGATATCGCAATATTAAGGAACGCGACAACGCCGATTAAATAAAGAATAATTCTTTCTGTGCGTGTAAATTCTCCAGCATGTGAATGTATAGGACTTTCTTCTTCAACTGCAACATTGATAGTTTTTGATTATAATAATGTGTTAATACAATTTTTTTGTAATAATAAAGTAGATCCTAAAAAAAAGGTAGAAAATTTTTTTTACCTTGGGATGAAGAACTAGCAATATCTTGATCTGCAACTTTTGAGGCTTCCAATTTAATCATTGCTTTTCTTAATGATCGTTTGCCAATCATAGACAAAGCAATTACACAACAAGTTACAAAGATAATATTCATTGTAATAATGACAATATCTAGTTGAAAAGAAATAATAAAGACGGGATATTTTGTAAATTGCAAAATTCGAAATTCTCTTTTTTTTTTTTTTTTTGAACTTTACCTTTATTTTCCAATTTTGGTTTATCGATTCGACTCAAGCTCTTTACCAACGACCCGATCCAAACAGCATTAAAAGTACCAGGTAAAACACCAAGGACAGTTGACCAAAGAAAAGGGAAAAGCTAAAATACGAGAAAAATGAGAATTAAACATAATGTTTTACCTTTTTTAAATTTTTGTTGAATTCATGATAATTTCTTGATTTACTTACATCAATAGAACTCACAGAAAAGAAATAACTTATCAGATTGAAAGGTATGGGGGTCAATCGCAGCATTACAACAATCTTCCATCCTATGTGAATCAAGAATTGTTAGACTAATTAATTAAATAAATCAATTAAATTTAATTTTAAATAAACGCGTACCTTCATCTGCTATAACACTATTAAGTGCCGTAAACATAGGCCTCCTTTCAATTTGAGCTTTTACCCAATCTGAGAAAACATATCTACCAAAAATAAATGTACCAAAAGCTCCCAAAATATCTCCAACAATGATAATAGCACCTGCTAATATTGCAGGTTTGAACAAAAATCCTGCTGCAATGCTTATTATAGATCTTTAAAATATAATGAAAAGATTTAATAAGAATCGGTTTCAAAAGAGAGACTTTCTCTTTTAGATACAATAAATGTTTGATCGAATTACCCCGGTAAAAATAACCATACACAAATAGTGTAAATAGATAGATAAATCAAGATTCCATATTTTTTATGTTTTTCAATAAGTTCTAAATAATCTTTGATATGATCTTGAATTCTAAAGACCTGCAATATTATTAATGATAGAATAAATAAATAAAATAATTTTTTCATTTTTTGAAAAATACTGAATGTTCAATAATACATACGGCTAAAAGAACCACAATTATCACAATAAATGCTGTCAATAAAACTAATCTGATAAAAGTTTTTGAAGTGAAAAACTTTTTATCTCGTTTCTTGAATAAACCTGAACTAGTAAATGTTGGTTCAACCTGCTGTTGCTGTTGCTTTTGTAAATTTATGTTTGGTGGCAGTAAACGGCTTGTTTCATCATAGTCTTCGTTATCTTCTAGATCTTCTACTTGTATTTCATTAGTTACTGGTGACTGAACTTGAATTGAAAGATCGTCAGTCGTATCTTCGGTTTGTGGTGTTTCAGGCGACATTTTTAACGTAAAAGCTCCTGGAAAACAAAAATTATTAAAATTTTATCACGTGATTGATATATTTATTTCTCGGGGAGAAATTGATCAAACAATTTAAATTTGCCTTTTTGAAGTCACCATTTTAATCTTCTATTTTGCCTGTTTTGTGTCACTAAAATATGAACACAAATTAATCTATAATCAGCTTTAAAATTTAACGACTATCTGATAACTGATTGTTTCTAATGAGTAGGATTATTTCATTATACATTATACATTACGAATTAGAGATGATAAATGATCAATAGGGCAACGTAAATAATATTTTTACATTGTACTCAAGGACCATCGTTCCGTTAAATGGTAAATTATTTCCAAATATTAAAATATTCATCTGAAAAATTTCTTTGTGGCTCAACCAAAATTGGCAATATTCATATTAAAATGTAATATCAATGATCAAATAATATATACTTTAAAAGTAAGATTAGTTTGTTCGTACTTTCAACTAAATGGCGATTTTTGGTACTACCGAAAGCTTACAAATTCTGATATAAAGTGTGGGTAAATTCAGAAAAAAATCTAAAAAATCATTGAAAAAAAATGGTTCTCGCAATCAAAGACAAAAGTACGTTCGATAGTAAAATTAGCGAAAATGAATTAGTAAGTTGGTTACAATTATTATTAATTACTTATGTATATTTAAATAGTTTTCTAAATTTTCTTTTTTTAAATTTTCTTAAAAAAAAAAAAATAAATAAATAGGTTGTTGTTGATTTTTCAGCCGTATGGTGTGGACCTTGTAAAGCAATTGCTCCTGAATTTGAAAAACTTTCGGAAATATATTCTAATGTTACCTTTCTTAAAGTAGATGGGGATGAAAATCCGGTAAGCTCAATTTGTTTCGTTTGTTTTTTTTTTAAAAAAAAAAAAAAAATTCAAAATAGATAATTGATTATATTTTTGTAACTTTGTTTAGGAACTTACTAAAGAGTATGAAATTTCCGCTTATCCAACATTTCTCTTTTTTAAAGGCGGAAAACAAGAGGTTGATAGAAAAGTAATTGGAGCTTCTAAATCAAAGTTGGAAGAAGCGCTTAAAAATTTAACCCAATAACTATTTATCAAATGTATTTTTACAAAATATCCATTTATCAATTTTTTTTTTTAAATCAAATATCTATTATCATTTTTCAATAAAGTCAATATTTTAAAGATCATATTGATGACGTGATCCGCAGTTAGATTTATCAATGTCCAATGATAAATTTATACCCTGTCGCACTAATCGCACTAATGATAAAGAGCCTGATTATATAGTTAATCATTTTTTACCCGGGAAATTTTTGTTATTTATTTTTATGGAAATATTCTTCATACTATAAATATTGCACGTGATAATAATGATATCTTAATTAATAATCAAGTGATTTTCGATCTTAAAAAGATCCAATGGTAGTAAATTCCTCACTGGTTGGCGAGAAGATTTCTTAGCCGAAATAATAAATAATAATATCGGACCATCTTTTAGTGAAGGATAAATATAACTGCGAAGCGAGTTTATAATTATACCAATTCATCGTAATAAAGGAAATTGACCACAGAGATAAATTTAGAACTACATTGACCAAATATAAGTGATTATTCAGATAATTACTAATATTTAATTAGTAATTTAGTAATTGATTGCTCCTTGTGTAATATTTAAAGAATAAATATTACTCTAAATAATTATATATAAAGACAACTTTTTGAAATATCTTTTTTTTTTATAAAAAAAAATGGATGAAAGAATAAGTTTGATTCGTGATGAACTTCGAGAAAATGTATGTATATAACAAAACTAAAAATATTGTATTTATGAATTATTATTAATATTTTTATATTAGACAATCCCTTATGGCGCAGTATTAAATCATAATAATAATACAAAATCACGTCGTGTTGTAGCTTTAGATGTATTTCGTGGATTTTTAATGGTTTTACAATCTTTAGATCGTACGTATTGATCATATATTAAATTGAATTTGATATAATACAATAAGTGATCACAATTTGAATCTAATTTATCTTTTCAGATGCAAGAATATTTTTAGCAAATGACAAAAGTCAAGCAGGTACGATAAAATTTTTAGCAAAAAAATATATATATATGTTTTTTTTGTTATATAACACTGCACCATTTTATTATTAGAACATGAAACATGGTATTTTCAACCTGTATATAGAGATTTGATTCCATCATTAGCACGATTGGCGACCCATTTAGCAGCACCAGGGTTTGCTTTTATGATGGGATTTGGTATAATTTTATTTTCGAAATCACGTTTAAGGATTGGATGGAATGTAAAAAAATTATTAAACCATTATATTATTAGAGGTTTAACCTTGATTATATTAAATGCTTATTTTTCAATTTTATTTAGTATTACTTGGAATAGTAAGTTTCTATATTTTAATTTTTGTTTTTCCCTATTAATAATAATATTTACTAAATTATATATATTTTTATAGTGATGTTATTTGCTACAACTGTACTATTTGCATTAGGAGTAAATTTTATAATTGGAGGATTAGTATTTTTAGCAGGAATAAAATCGTTTCCGTACCTTTTAAAATTGAATTCTAATAATGATAATTATGGAATTGCAGAGAAAAAAGCAAAATATATAAGAAACATTGTCCTTTTGATATTAATTATTTTATTAGCAGTTGGTAATATTTTACAAACTCCTAAACCAGAAGATTATGGAAAAGTTGATTTTGATTGGTGGAGATATATTTGGCTATTACCAGGTGAATTTTATAAAACTTAGTTATTAAAAGAAATTTCTTATTAACAAATAAAATTTCTCTCTTTTTTTTTTACAGCGATGGTTAAAAATTTTTTCTCTATTTATCCACCTTTAAATTGGTTGTCTTTTACAATTTATGGAATTCTTTATGGGCACATCACTTTAAAACAAGCATATAATGAACGATATAATAGAAATCTCAATTTAGTAAGAACAAAAACAGGCGTCTTTCAAATTATACATACTGTAACAGATAATTCAATTCTGATCATTCTTTTTCTTTTTAGAAAATCGGTATTTTTCTTTTAATACTCTTTTTAACAGTAAGAATTCCTGGAAAATTTGGAAACATAAATCCGGATCTTCTTCCATCTCCACCACCAGGAACATTATTCAACAATCCATATTTAACATCACCATTACAATTTGTTAATGCAATAAAATATCCGCCAGATTTATCATTCATCACCCTATATATGGGTTTAAACCATTTAGTTTTAGCTTTTTTTTATTCAATTACTTCATTAACCTCTTATTCTACATTAAATTATTTTATGGATTTCATAAATAATGGTCCATTATTGGCTTTTGGACAAAGTGCATTATTTTTTTATATGATGCATTTTCATATATATTATTTTATGGAGCTGATTTTTAAGTTTTTATTTGGATATAATCAAGAAACTCTATATAATATTAATTATTGGCAATTTTGGTCTTTGTGGATCTTTGGGTTAGGGTTACTATGGCCAATGTGTATCAAATATGCTAGATTTAAAAGTAAAAAAGATCCTGATTCATTATGGAGATTCTTTTAAACATCATTATATTTAATTTTCTATTTAATAAAACTATTAAATTACGTATCACGTAAACAAATAATTTGCCCTAGGTGAATTGGTTTAAGTTGTACGACATTTTGAGTCTTTACACCGATGTTTGGAATAAATCTATTGCGAACATGACCATTGGGTCCTGTGATATTTTTTTCTGGTCGCTCAAAACTTGTCTTCGTATAGATTTGCACCGGTAACCAGGTACGAACTCACATATTGCGATTTCGATGCTTCGTTTCCACTTATTGGAATGGTCTTGAGACGAGTCGACGAGTCTTCAGTTCGGCTATAAGGTGTTTAATTACTGCCTGGGAAGATTTGTCTTCCAATTCTTTGTACTTGCATATGAAAAACGGGAATACTGATATTGAAGGATCATCAGTTTTGTCAGGTCCGTAAAGTTGGCATTCTGAGAAAGCTTCTGAGAGGAATACGGTAAACTTATGATTATTTTTTGATGCTAGTAACTGCAACATCTCTTGGAATGAGAAAGTTCTCCCTTTTTTTGATATTTAGATTCCCTCATTGAAAATTTCCTCGATATATTAGTAAGCTTATTATCATCGGTCGTGTTTACCAAAGAAGTTATAGCTTGACACCTCTGATTCCTTTTTTTTTGTAATGACAGATCCACCTTTAAAATTAATATTTCATCTCTCTTTAATCGCATGACATCCTCTCGATGTGTCTTAGATGCTTATTTCTAGCTCAGCTCTCTTATAAATTGGAGACTTGAAGTGTTATCTTCAAATTTCTCATGTCTTTCTGGTCGTATTTCAAAACAAAAAACTATTAAAAAAATTTTTCTGAATTAAGGCAAGCTAATTAAAACTCAATATAATTAAAAACAAAAAAAAAATTCTCTAAAGCAAAAAATCTATCTGAGTTTCTTGAACTGTAATTATTGTCATTAGAAGGGGACTTGTGTTTGCCATGATCGGGCTGCGACGACTGATACGGAAACAACTGGGATTGCTTGCCGTAAATTGTAAGCACACTAGGTTTTAAGATAAAACAGTGTTGGATCACGAATGCGTTTGGCGATAAATCTTTTAGAGAAAAATAAAAAAATTGATAAATAACCTTGTCATTATTTTATTTTTATATGTTTCAGAGTAGATTATTATTAACTTACTCTTACATTTTGCCCTTGTCTACTTTGGACTTCAATTTTGCTTCAAACCCAAACTGAAGTGCTTATTTCATGTATTTTATTTATTCACTTTCTCGTTTCTTATGATATATGATCAAGGAACATCAGTTATAGACTGGAGACTATTTTAAAATCTTTCGTTGGCGTAATGTCAGGAATTCTGTCATAATTTTTAATATCATTGTTAATCGAGGATACAGTCATTACAGTGGTAAATGCGAGAGAATTTTCCTTTTTTGATTTAGTCATAAGTAAATTTTGATCCAAACTGAAATACGATCTTCACCCAAATTATTCCCGATAGAGTTTTTCCCAATGAACCAATGTACGTATTAAAGTGATTTGAAATACGTTTTATCAGTTAAATTCTTTGTAAAATGAACGCATTATTTTCGTGTCCTTAAATGCTGACATACATTAAATACTAAAAATTCGATTAATTATATAGACAACCAATGTTTTTAGTTTTGACAATCCTACTGCGGTGAGTGCGGTGATTGCGGTGATTGCGGTCTCGTGTTCTATTTATGTTTGTTGTACAAAATCTTAAAAATATTCTATATTTCCCTCCAAATTACAATGTATTTTTTATTCAAACAAAAATGACAAATAATATTAATCGAAGAGGGGACGAAAGAATTTTAGCAAAATCGATCTTTTTACCTTCAGATATAATCGAAGAAATATTTTTATATCTCGAAAAAGAATATTCAACAAATCCATCACAATTACATCGTATAATTTATTCATTTACTTGGATAAATAGAAATTGGTGTCAAAATACAATACCATATTTATGGCATAAGCCATTTTATTCTCGACGTCCTTCTAATAATAATAAAAAATTAAGAAATAGTAATAAAAAAATTATTGAAACTTTATTAATGAGCATGAATGAGAAAGAGCGAAAAGAATTATCTATGGCAGGATTTAATTTACCCGAAAGGGGAAAATTTGGATCAATATTTGACTATGCTAGTTTCATCAAAGAGTTAGATTATTTTGAAATGTTTAATAGTATTATCGATTGGTTATTAGAATATCATTTACATATTACAAACGAGAATATTCGACAAGAATATTTTTATCAAAGAAATATCGGAAATAATATGACCGGATTTGATGATAATAATATTGATGGATTAATTCATTTAATTGCGTTTTCTTTAATGAAAATGTTTAAGAATCATAATGTTCAAATTATTAATCTTAAATTAATACCTTATAATATTAATGATTATATAAGAGATGATAATTGTTATCTTTTATTTGTTGACCAAAATTATTTTAAATGTTTAATTGAAAATTTAAAATATTTAGAAGTTGATACTGGTTTTTGTGATTATATATTTTTAACTTCCCTTTCGAAAATATGCAAAAATTTGGTAAGTTTTCTGATGATATTTTTGGTACGAAGATTTATTTAAAAGAGATAATACTAAATAAATTTTTTTAAATATATATATATATTTTTTTTTTAGAAATATTTACACACATTTAAAGATAATATCAGAATAACAACAAATAATATTAAATCACAAGCAATAATATTAAATTACTTAATATCATCACAACGAAATTTAGAATCGTTAAAATTATCAGGTTATACATGGTATCCAACTTTAATGAATGAATCAATATTAACTCAAATCAATTCTTTAAAAATATTAGAGTTGAATGAAATAGATTTTAAATCTCAACAACAACAAAAACTCAATAGTACTTTAGATATAATAAAATTATGCATCAATCTAGAATCGTTAACGATTAGTTGGTGTTGGGGTTTAGGTGGAGGTGGAAGTGGAGGAAATTATCATAATATTCAAAATTTTATTAACAACTCTCAATTTCCTAAGCTATCTAATGTTATCATTAAAGGTTTATGTCCTGTTGCTTTAAGAAAATGGGCCGAAGCTTATAATTAATTTTGATATTGTAATAGTAAATTATTGTAAAAATTAATAATCTTTGTAAATTTTATTTGTGTTTTAAATAATAAATAGATATTAAATATAAGATAATTTTTTATACCAAATAGAAAATTATAAATTTAAAATTTGCAAGAACTAATATGTTCTATTTGCATAATTTTTTTAAGTTGATAGTTTTCTCCCACTTTTTTTCAAGAACTTATATGATTATCTTGCTTAAATTTCAGATCTAAGTTTTTTTTAAAATAGTTTTTGAATTTCTGATCAATCTTTTATTACAGATAAAATATCAAGTAGTTTTTATATTTTCTTTATACTTTTCAAACTGCTATCATTTACATTTTTTTTTTGTAAAATTTAAATTTATAGAATCAATAATATTATTAAAACTTTTGCTAATAAAGATAATTGACAATTTTTAACTCCATATATTATATACTTCAATCTGTATATTAAGTACTTTTAAAGTACTTAAAAATAAAATCCATTTCTATAATAAAATAAGCAATTTTAGTATTATAAAACATTATTAACAAATAGAAAAAAAAATAAACAGAAAAAAATATATTTAATTTAATATAATACAACTCATAATTTGACTTTACTATTAAAGTTTCAGCAAATTAAATCAAATTTAAAAAGTTCAAATTGAATTACTAATTATTAAATAAATCACAAAAAACTGTTTTAGTAAAAAGTATTAATTTTAATGTATGTAGATCAGTTATGAGTTATATATTAGATGTCTAGGGTTTTACTTTTAATGAAATTGATTAAAAATCAGTATCTTAAAGATACAAAAAGGCAAATCTACTATATAAAGTTATATTAATTATATCTTTTTCATGTTGCAAGATTACCAAATATATTAATATATCTGTTTAATATATATAGATATAAGAAATATTAAAGTAAATATTAAATATTACTTCTGATAACTTACAATATTCATATTGACTAAGTAAAATGTTTAATATTTTGTGAATCTTACAATTGCTATTTAAAATAAAATTTTGTAAATATCTTTATTAATTAGTTTAAAACATACTATTAAAGATTAGAATTAATGATACAAATAAAAATATCTGTTTAATACATAATATCATTATGGAGATTTTAAAATAAAGTTTCATAACTTTCAATAATATTGTATATTATATTTACTTATAAATAGCATATCATTTTTTTATCATATTAGAAGAATTTTTAAAGGTTCTAACTGACTAAATTATATATTGATTATATATACATAATAAAACAAACCTAATGAAAATAGTATATCAAGATCTATTTTAGAATATGTTTGTTTAGTAAATTGCATATTGATCATTTAAATTTAATAAAAATAACTCTAACAGTTCTAATTACTATATCTATAAGTTTAACAGTTCTAATTTCTCCATTCATAAGTTTAACAAAAATATGTATAGTAGCTTTCAAAAAAAACACACCAAAGTTTTTTAAATCTTAAATTACATGTTTTTTGATTATATAATTTTATACAAACTTTATATTTATAATATATATAGTATAATATTAAATCTTTATAATATATTAATTTTAATAGAACTTAATAAGGTAAATTACTTTAATCACATAATTTTTTATCAAAACGTTAGTACGTTTATTTTGGTACTTTTATTAATATAATAAATTTATTAAAAAAAATGAAGAAAAACTAAATTAATACTAATTAAAAATTTATCAAAATACTCTTCACCATCAAGCATATTCTCTCTTTATCTTAATAACGTCCTTAATTCTTTTTGGTATTGTTTCTATTAGCTTAGTATATGTCTCTAAAGTAGTTTCATTCCATATTTTTGAAATATGTTCCCAAAGCATTTTCTTACCTTAATTTCAATGTCTGATAATTTGATATAGTGGTCTACATCTATAGATGCTGTTAGAATTAATTACAGCATATGAAGCCTATACTATAATACCGTAATGCCATAAATGTACCGTAATATCAATCTGCAAATGTAAAAATTAAATATTCGAAAAAAAATTAAACATCAATTAACATCAAGATTAGGCATTATTAATTTATAATTCAAAAGATTGTGAAATATTTGGATTTGCTAATTACTTATAGTCATATGAAATATCATAATTGTAATTATAGCATTTTAACAACACCTATATCTACATTATTCCATAAGTATTTAATTGGATTTAAATCTGAAAACTGTGGTGATCAAGGTAAAATTTCTACATGATTATCTTCAAACCATTTTTTAGTTAGTATAGTAGTGTGTTTGGGTTATTATCTTACATGAAGATAATGTCCCCAACATCTAATTCATAAAAATTTAAAGTCTTCATAAAACCCTCATCTAAGAGTTTTTGATAAAGTTTGGTATCAAGTCTTTTATTAATTTTGCAAAAGTAACCAATGTCACAATATATAAAATATTTTAAATAAAAACTGATCCACTATCAAACTTAATAGTTGGCTTAATATGAGCATTTTGAAGCAATTCTCCTATTGTTTTCCAGCAATATTATCATCTATCTGAGCCAAATATTTAAAATTTAGACTTATTTAACTATATCACTTTCTTTCAGTCACTTACTGTCTAATTTTTGTACCTTTTTGCAAATTTAAGATATTTTTTGCAGTATTTTTTAGATAGAAGTAGTTTCTTTCACTTTACTCAAGCTATTAAACTATTTCTTTATAAAATCCTATATATAGTATTGCTACTAACCTTAAGATTATCATTAATTTTCAACAATTTTTGAAGTTAAATTACATCTGAACATTTTTTTATTATTATATGTCTTATAAGACTGCATTCATCCCACTCATTTAACTTATATGGATAACCAGAACCTAGTTTATTTTTCACTTTACCTGTTTCTTTATATTTTTTTTAAGTTTTAAAATTATTATGTGACTCTTATTAGGGTTTCTCAAATTCGAATCAAATCAAATATGAAGCCAATTTAAATTTGTCAAATCAAATCAGGTTCGAATCAAATTCGAATCAAATATTAAATATTTGTCAAATTGACCAATTAAATTAAAGAATTTTCGAATCAAATTAAATCAAATTCGAATCAAATCAAAAAAAGCTGATTTGAATTTGCAAATTCAAATCAAATTCAAATTGAATGTCAAATGTCAAATCAAATTGCGTATTCCTAACTCTTATAACTAATTTTCTTCATAACTTTTTTTGTAATAAAGCTGCTTTTAAGCATAGTTATTGTTTGTAGTCTCTGCTTGTTAGTTAATTGAATTTTAATAAAAAAAAATATGGGGTTTTTGTATTTTTTTTTAATTAGCATATGTGAAGAAAGTTATTTTTTGCAAAATTTATTAAATAATTATAATAAATTTTTTTTTAATTTTTCAGTTTTCATTTTTTTCACAAAGTGATAAAAAAAATGCATTATGGTATTGAAAAAAAGAATGATATAATTAAATTTTTAGTGTAATAATAGGAAATAAATTTTATATATTTTGAAAATTGACATCTATATTACTTATTTTAAAAATTTTAAACCAAATGGATTTGTATATCAGAATTTATTTTTGTATATATTAATTTAATAAATAGTATAATAATTAAATAAATTGAACAAAAATTCATAAAATAAGTCTAATGGTCCTATCATGTATGAATTAAATTTAATAAAAATATGTATATCAGAAACTATTTCAAATAGTTCATTAATTCACATATTCTATAATATAAGTATAACAAAAAATTATTTTAATTTTTCAGAATATATTATTTTATAAGATAAATCTAATGAAATATAATATATCAGAAATTTTTGCACTAATTAACTTATTAAATAATACATTTTAGACTTCTTTGAAATAATTTATATTTTTTAACTTTTTCTGATCATTGATAATTTTAAATAATTAATTAATAAATAAGTCATTATTATAATTTTTAAGTATAAAATTATAAAACTTTACTATAAAATAATCTATTTTATTCTTTATTATACTTTCATTAATGTATATTATTTTAGACTTCAGATTTAATAATACTGCAAAAATAGCTGTTATAAATACTATATGTAAGGAGGATGAATTTTGCTAGCAAATACTTTTTCAAGTATTTTTGCTAATAAATCTGAATTTCTCTTTTTATTAAAAAGTGTATTATAATATTTAGTAATATTTAAATTAGTCTTCTATTCTGTTATCTTTTTTAGTAGAGAGTTGGTATTAATAGCATCTACTCTAAAATAGATGAAGAGGATATCTTTAATCTTGCTTAACAGAACACTATGTAGAAATTAATGTTTTGCTAGTACCTTTATTAAAAAAAAATTATCATTAATTAGTTTTTTAAAATATAACTATCAAATATTAAAATAAAAAGATATCTCAGATTATATTTTTTTATTATATAGATTTGTTTATTATAACTTATTATTTTTATTATAAAATTCTTAATAATGAAATTTAAGTTATTCCTCCATTATAATTTGTAATTTATATTTATTTGGGTATATACTGAGATTAAAGGAAATCTTTACACCTTTTTTTGCTAAATGCTAAAAAAATATATATAATTTAAATTTAAATAAATAATATACTATATCAAGTTACTAAAGCTAAAATATTTTAAAAGTACTATGGTGGTTGTTACCTATAAACTACACAAAAATCACATGACTTTAAAAATTTATAAATTAAAAATAAAACAAAGATTTGAAAATTTAAACTAATAAAATTATAGAACAACATATGCTTAACATTTATATTAGTTTATTTTTTAAAGTATTATATAATTTTTGGAGTTATTATAATTTAAAGTTCAAGAATTTTTATATGATATATATAGCAAAATAGAAAATTTTGGACTAAGGATTAGCATAATATATGTGAAATTTTCATATGAAAATCAGCATTTTACTTCAAATTTCTCACGTTTTGATCAATATAATAATGATGACATGTTCATTAAAAAGAAAAACTATTGTTAAAGAACAAGAATGAAATAGTAATAGAACATTTGTAAAGAAATTATGAGTTAGTAATAATGAGGATAATTAGGAAGATGAAAATAACAGTGATTGGGATGAAATTGATTTATCAAATAAAGATGAAAATAAAAGTAAGTTAGTCTAGACAAGTAATGCACACCTGAAACAAAAGAAATGTGAACCTTATCTTACTGAAATAACCAAAAAATTAACTTATTTCAATAAATATGGACTAAGTAATTCTTTCACAAAAGCTGCAAAAGAAACTTTTGAATATTTTAATACTTATAAATAAACAATCAAATCCAGATAATTTTGATGAAGTTTTGGATGATATGAAAAATGAACACAATGATCAGCTTAATCTAAAGAAAAGGATTGAAAGTTTGAGAATCGAACTTAAAGAGAAATAAAAATCATTAAGTGTATCTGAATTTAACAAAAAATGAGTGATCTTTGAATATTTAAAAAAACTAGATAATAATGAAAGAGATATAACAAAGGCTAGTATAAAAGCTATACAATTGGTTTACATTGATAGTACTTCATATAAAGCATGAACTATCTGTTATTGAGCCAATTATTGGTTTTAATAGGACCCCGGAAACTTATAATTGATGTCCCAGGAAAACTCAAAGGTAAATTAATGAGAGACGTTTTTAAAGATCTTTACCTAAAATAGATAAATTATACCTTAAAAAGAAAATATTACACTGCATTATTATGAATATTTTCCTTTTATAACCAAGTAGCCAATAAGATCTTGGGTAATTTTAATATAAAAATTCTCTAAAATTTTCTGGAACATCAATTATAAGTTTCTGGGATTCTGTTTTAATATAATCATCTTTTAATAAGCTATTAAGATAAACATCAAAAGATAATGCGGCTAATAGATGATAAGGATATAGCAGAAAAATGCCATACTTGGATTTGATCACAAAATGGAAAAACTACACCGCTAAAATTCAAACCATTTATTGAATAAAAGCTACTTGTTGATTTAGAAATAATGAAAAAAAACTATTAGTACAAAAACTGCAACACATTGGCTTAATGTATTTGGTATTTTTTTTAGTCATAAAAATAAGGTAAGTTAGGTATATTATTATAGAATGTTAAAATCACTAAACTAGATTACTAATATTACATATGTTATATAAAATATATACTATGACGACCACAAGTGTGCTGATATCATAAAATATTAGCAAACTTTTTTGAATAAAATCTATAGCTATGAAAAGAATATAGTGAAGTATGAAGGTAAAAGTATGAAATAAATACCGCTGATATTAAGATTCAACAAAAAGAAAATAATTCTTGTAATGCATGATAAGTATATATTCTACTCAAATGATGATAAATGAGGCATATAGGCAAAATCTGAAAAATTGCCATTACGTAAGAAGGGAAATGATCATTCCATTATAGTTAGTGAATTTTTGATGGAAATGCTATAGTCACATGAAAATTGATATCTGAAATTTCAGACTAGTGCAGTTTATAAATAACAGCCACCATAACTTTTATAAAGTCATTATTTATAAAATTATTATATTCAATATTTTCCTCCAAAATTTTAATTCTAAAGTATAAAAATTCTAAATATTCTAGAAATTTAGCATTATCTGATTGTAAAATTTTCTATTTTTTTCTATCAAAATATCAACTTTCTCATTAAGAATTTTTAATTAATCTAATAAATTAAATTTTATTTTATATTGTTATAATTTATAATTTAAAATTTATTTTAAATATTTGCATATCATATTTATTCTTTTTACTTATACTACTTATGCTACTGCTAATGTTTTCAACATTTTTATATTTGTTTGATCCTTCTTCATCTGCTAACATCATTTTCAAACTTTATCTCTGAATCTAGACATTATTCTGCAATTGATATGGTAAAAGTAAAAAATATTTTAAATTTGTAATAAAATAAATATAAATATTATATATATAGTGACTTTCAAAATAAATGCATCAAACTTTTTTAAATTTATTAATTACTCATACTAATTCAATTTAAATCCAATTAAAGTAAAATTAAAAATGTAAATAAAATAAGATATGAACTATTAAATACATAAATTTTGATATAAATTAATTAATTATTTATTTAATTACATAGCATTTAATCCAAAAATCTTGGTGCTTTTTTTTGTCACTTTTAGTATTTTTAAAAAATTAAAATATTTATAAATATTAATATTATAATTTTATGATAAACAAATATTAAATTAAGTATTAAATANCTTAAATTATCAATTTAAACTAAAAAACATCAAGTAATTTTAATAAATTTTTATTCAATTAAGTATTAATATACTAATGAATAAGTTGCTCAAATAGGTTACTACAATAAAATAAGTACTAAATTCAGATTCTTCTTGTCAAGAGGATTAATCTGAGCTAGATTTTGTCAAATCAGACCAGTAGATGTACAGAAATTAATTGTTTAAAATAAGCAATGATCAATGTTTTACATATATAGTAATCATTTCCATATGTAAAACATTGATTATTGCTTATTTTAAACAATTAATTTCTGTACATCTACTGGTCTGATTTGACAAAATCTAGCTTAGATTAATCCTCTTGACAAGAAGAATCTGAATTTAGTACTTATTTTATTGTAGTAATCTATTTGAGAAACTTATTCATTAGTACATTATTTAAATAAATTAAATAAAAATTTATTAAAATTACTTGATGTTTTTTAGTTTAAATTGATAATTTAAGCTATTTAATACTTAATTTAATATTTGTTTATCATAAAATTATAATATTAATATTTATAAATATTTTAATTTTTTAAAAATACTAAAAGTGACAAAAAAAAAGCACTAAGATTTTTGGATTAAATGCTATATAATTAAATAACTAATTAATCAATTTACATCAAAATTTATNTATTTGGTAGTTCATATCTTATTTTATTTATATTTTTAATTTCACTTTAATTGGATTTAAATTGAATTAGTATAAGCAATTAATAAATTTAAAAAAGTTTGGTGCGTTTATTTTAGAAGCTACTGTATAAGAAATATTTGAATAATTTACTAAAAAAAATTTTTTATGGAAAAAAGTTTCAGTATTTATATATAAAAATATATACTAATTTAGTGTGAATTATTATAAAAATACATAAAAAAAAATTGGTTAGAAAGTTATTAAAAATATAATTATATAAATATAAAAAAAAATCAGTATTTAAATTTTGTATGCACTTGTATACATATGCACTTATTAAGTTTAATTGGCTAATTAAGTTTTATATTATAATTAATGATAAACTAATAATCTTATTTGTTTATTTATTATATAATATCTTTTCATAAGTTTCAGCTTCAAGTTTTATTTATTTTTGATAAATAAATTTTAAATCATTTATATACTGTATATATTAACATTATAAGTTTTTTTTTTCTTTTTAAATACAGCTTGCTGTTTAATAAATACTTTAGCTGAATATCCTATAAGTATTTTGAATCTTATTAAATGGTAAGTTTGGCTATTTTTTTTTTTGCTTTTCTATTCTTTTATACTTTTCATTACTAATTTCTTTTTTTTAGATATAACTTTCCATTTGAAAAATATTTTGGCTAAAGACTTATGGTATTTTGAGTTTTTGTAAATAGTAAGTTTAGTTAATTTTTGTTTTTTATTTATTTTTTTTTTTTGCTTTTTTTTTTGTTTTTTTATACTTTTCATTTTTTTTTCTTCTACTTATCAATACCTTGATAAAAGCATTTTGCAGGTATCTTGGATCTTTTATGAATGGTAAGTTTTATATTTCTTAGTTTTATTTTTTTTACTTTATTCTTATTTTTTTTCCATATTAATTTTTTTTTTTTTAAGTATTCCTTCTATTTATCAATACCTTGATAAAAATGTCTTGCAGATACCTTAGTTTTTTTATAAACAGTTAAGTTTGTGTATTTTTGGGATTTACTTTTTTTTTTCTTGTTTTTATTTATTCTTTCACTATTTCATATTACTAATTTCATTTTTCTTTTAAATATAACTTTTTAACTTAAAAAATATTTGATTTCAGGTTTCTTTTAATTATATTTTTTTAATTTTATTCTATATTTTGAAGTAATCAATCCATTTTTCCATTTTAATTATATAGTAAATTTATATTAGTTTTATTCTTTGTAAAAGTTCTACATATAAATAAAATTTAAATTGATCAAAATAAAAAAATTTAAACTGAATTCATGATATGAATAAATATTGCAGATCATTAATTTTTTTTTAAAGAATATATGAAAAATAAATGGAAAAAAAAAAGAAATTAGTAATGAATAATATGAAAAAAAATAAACAAAAATAAAGAAAAAAAATAGAAATAAGAATATACAAAACTTACTATTCATAAATAATTCAAGATATTTGCAAACCATTTTTACCAGGATATTGATAAGTGGAAGGAATATCTAAAAGAAAAGTGAAATTAGCAATATGAAATAGTAAAAAAATAAACAAAAATAAAGAAAAAAAAAGTAGAAACTAAGAATACATAAAACTTACCATTTATAAAAGATCCAGAGCATCTGCAAGATGCTCTTACTAAGGTATTAATAAATAGAAGAAATTTTAAAGAAAAGTAAAATTAGTAATATGAAATAATGAAAGAATAAACAAGAATAAAGAAAAAAAGTAAAAATTAAGAATACACAAAACTTACTGTTTATAAAAGATTCAGGGTATCTGCAAAATGCTTTTACCAAAGTATTAATATAGTAGTAGTGGTAAATAATAATAATTTTTAAATATTATATTTTTTGCTCAATTTTTATCCAATCCATATAAAATTTTAATAGTAGTAGTTAACTAAATGGTATAAGTTTATAAAAATAAATTATTATTTTTAATATTACATTTATATTTTTTTATAATATAAATTTGAAGCAATTTTTTATTTTTTAAAAAAATTGATCTGAGAATTTTTAATTAAGATGTTTTAATATTTTTTTAATTACTAAAAAAGATTAGCATAATTAATGTAATGTATAACTTTTTGAAATTAACTTATCAAAACAAATATTTTAATAGAATTTTATATAAAATAAAGCAATATTAGTTAAAATATTATAGTTTAAAATTAGCTATATATTGCTTAATACATTTTAATAATTAGAAAATCAAAGTTTAAAAATAAATAATTTATTAAAAATTTCTTATTAAGAAAAACATTTTGATGGTATATTCATGAAAAATAAAGTAATATTAATAGAAATATGGCAATTTGAATGTTTTTTAACAAAATCAACTCTTGTATAATGTGAAATTTTTTAAAAATATTTACTTAACTAGTGATTGGAATTTGATAATTTTTAATTTGCTGAATTGTCATATTAAAACAAATATTTTTGCAATAAATTTGTGAAAAGTAAAATAATCAATTTATTGTAAATTACTTATAAATTACCAATTTTTATTTTTTGATAGTTTTTTTTGATATTGAAATAAATATTAATATTATGAAGAATAATATTATCTATATATAACAAAATTGTACTTAGTTTGACTTAGTATAATATATTCAATAATAATATTTCTATATATTATAATTAAAAAAAAAAGAAATTGCTAATTTAAAAAACTATATAAATTATCATTATTTTCTGTCATTACTATAAGTGAAAGGTGTACCTAAAAAAAAAATGAAATTAATAATAAATAATATAAAAAAAAATAAACAAAAATAAAGAAAAAAAATAAAACTAAGAATATACAAACTTATCATTCATAAAAGATCCAAAATACTTACAAGATGCTTTTATCAAGATATTGATAAGTAAAAGAAAAAAAATGAAATTAGTAATAAAAAGTATAAAAGAATAAAAAAAAAGCAAAAAAAAAGAAATAAAAACAAAAATTAACCAAATTTACTATTTATAAAGACTTAAAATACCATAAGTTGTCTAGTTAAAATATTTCTCAAATGGGAAGTTACATCAAAAAAAAGAAATTAGTAATAAAAAGTATAAAAAAATAGAAAAGCAAAAAAAATGGCTAAACTTACCATTTACTGAAATTCAAAACACCTACAGAATATCTAGCTAAAATATTTATCAAACAAAAAACTATACTTAAAAAGAAAAAAAAAACTTATAATGTTAAAATATATAAAATGGTAAGAATGATTAATTTATTTACCAAGTGAAACTTTATGAAGAAAAATCATATACTGTAATAAATAACAAATAAGATTATTAATTTATTACTGATTATAATGTAAAGCTTAATTAACCAATTAAATTTAATTATAAATTATGTAATCACAGGAAGGTGTATACAGTGTGTTACAAAAAAAACTGGAATTAAAAAATTGGTCACTGCATCATGATGATCGCACTAATCTGTATACAGAATAGCTTGTTTGAAANNTGAAANTCCGTAGATTATTATCAAAAACAAATTAAAATAAAAATAGGTCTAATAATTTTTTATAATTAGCTCATAATATCAATTTGTAGTCTTTGCATAATTTATTATAATAATATTCAGAATAAACCTCCATTTTCTTACCATAAATTGCTTCAAAT
>QKYT01000495.1:7090-36897 GCA_003550305.1 Glomus cerebriforme | reverse complement strand
AAATATCAAATATCAAATCAAATTGCGGAACCCTATTTAGTGCACACTCCTCTAACAGTCTGCACATTTACACTGATGGATCATTAATGTTCTCCCAAAACGAAGCTCACATGGGATCAGGATGGATAGCAAAAGATTTCCCTAATTTAACATTTTGTTGCCAGTTATTCGACTGGCCTTCATCTACTAGAGCTGAATTATGTGCGATTCTCACTGCTGTATTAGCTACTCCTTTGAACTTTAATTTAGTTATTTACACAGATAGTAAAGCAGTGATTGATGGCATTAATAATTTTTTAGATATTAGTTTTATTAATTATAGAAAAATTTTTAATAATAATAATAGATCTTTTTTACTTTTTATTTCTTATTTATTAAAGGTTAAACATATTTCCTTACAGATGCGAAAAGTCAAAGGTCATGCGGGTGATTCTTTTAACGAAGCAGCAGACAAATTAGCCAAGCAGGGTATTCAAAGTCAAGACAGTATAGAAGCTTGTTAGTTTTATGACTTCAATTCGATACAATATCAGTTAGTATGGGATAATATGCCAGTAGAATGTTCCATTCGCTCTTTTATCAAGCTTCTACATAATGCCAAAATGGTCGCGTCATGGTCTACGACCTACTACAACTTTGATCTCTACGATGATACCTATTTATTCGCTCACTGGAATACTTTATGAACTGCATTTTTTACTAGAAATAATTTTTATTGCTTTCACTTCACCATACACGAGGCCTTCTTCTGATGACTCAAACTTCTCACTTTGTCGCTTCCCACTATGAATATCATGAAAGAATGACACCCGTCAAAGTTTAAGAATGATAAATACCTCTTCTGCAATATGGAGCAAGAGACCTTATTTCATTTAATTAAATGCCCCTCACTGAAATCCAAATGGGTTGAAGTCAAGGAAAAAGCCATTGTTAATCTATCACAATTCATTATCAATTGGGATCCTTTTAAGGATTCTGACGTACTGAATGCTCAAAAAAATGCACTTTTTTCGCTCCTCAAAAATTTTTTCTCCGAAGATTCGCTTATTGATGATGACAATGATTGGCTTTTGTTTTATACTTTGCGATCCATACATTCAAATGCGACTTTTCAGAAATTTTATGCTATTGCCTATTCCAATCAAGTTACCTTTCAAATACTGGACAAGTTGTCCACTTTCTTCATTCAAGCCTTTCATCATTTTATTTGGCTACCAAGAAACAAATTATTTAAAGAATGGGAAGCCACGCTCATTACAGATGATAATTTATTTTTCAGCACAGTTATGAACTCGATGGATTCAAACTTTTCTTCATGCTTAAGTAAAGTTCACCATTATTTTGGTATCTCACCTATGGACGAATTTGATAATCCTATAGAAAACTCAGACACGCGTGACCTTTGTGCCTTTTCTCAATAGAAAAATAAAGTGCAAAGGTTTATTAAAGAGGGATTTAGAGTAGGCGATATTGTTGTCAGGAAGGTTAGCAAATTAGCAAAATTAACGGAGGGCATGTATAATAGTGCGTTATATGAACAATTGGACTTATCATTGGATTTACATAATAATTTAGATAGAATAAATAGATTAGTTAGTCATTTTGATTCATCACTGGTACAAGGTCGGGAAGTTTAGATTATGATTGAAGAATAGTCCTTGGTAACAAGACTTTCCTCTTGAATCTTTTCTTCACACGACAAGTTATGCTTTTCTGCTTCAGAGGATATATTCGTGATTTATCTTTCATAATTATGTATTCTTTTTAGAACTTCAATAATTATAATAAATGCGATTAACTTGTCTAAAAAAAAAAAAAATTTAGTTAAAATAATTAAAAGTTCAATAATTAATAATAAAATATTGCATAAACTATTCTTAATAGTTAGCATTGCAAAAAATTACAATTAAAATTGTTTATAAATTTATAAAAACTAAACTTACAAAAAATTTTGACTATAATATTTTATAAAACTTATAAAATTATAAACTTATAAAGGATTTTGATCATAATATTTCATAAAACTTACAAAACTATAAATTTATAAAGGATTTTAATTGTAATATTTTATAAAACTTATGGGCTGTAAACTTACAAAAAATTTTAATTATAATATTTTGTAAACTTATGAAACTGTAAACTTATAAAAGATTTTAACTATAATATTTTATAAAACTTATAAGCTGTAAACTTACAAAGAATTTTGATCATAATATTATATAAATCTTATGAAACTGTAAATTTACAGAATATTTTGACCATAATATTACAATTGTTAATCCAATTAAATAATAACCATATAAAAAATTTTTTCTTTATAATCACTAGACAATTATATTAGTATAATACAAAATTATAAAAAGTATAATATTAAAGTCTTAAATCAAGTAATATAAATTATGAAAATCCTTTAAATAAAGTAATATACTGTATTAATATGTTAAACTATTTATTTATATAACACAAAAAATTATTTTTAATATTTTTTATATTTTGTATTAGAAAGTTTTTTACAAAAAAATTTTTAGATAAATTATATATAAAATAAAATTATAATTATATTAATATTAAATTTTATATATGTATAATTATAAAATAAAAATCTTATTATAAGCATACTTCTTTATAGTTAAAGTATTTACTAATTCTGAAAGATAAAATTATAAGAAAAATTAACTGTATTACTTTAAAAGTAATTTTTTAAGCAAATATTAAATCACAAATTTATTATTTATTAATTAGCAAACTTTATATAGATTAAATTACAAATTTATTATTTAATAATTAGCAAACTTTATATAGAATTCTAAAAAATTCTAAAACAACTTATAATTTTTTTTTACTAATAAGTTTTAGTAAATTTAAAAAGTTAAAAATTAGTTTTTTGCAATTATCTTACCATTTAATAATCCAATTTAACTAATCTTTTTTTTTTAAAAATAAAGCTCTAAAAAGCTTTACAAAATAAAAAAAAAAAAGTTAATACAAATTAGATTACTGGATGGTAAAATAATTGTAAAAAATTATTTTAGCAAAAAGTATTAATTTTAATACTGATCAGTTATTAGTTGTATATTAGTTTTTCAGAATTCTCTTTGTATTTAAAAAAAAAAGATTTTATTTGTATTTTATAAATAAATAGTAATATATATTAATTTGCAAAAAAAAAATTGTACTTTTTTATTAATAATTTACATTTATTGTTATAAAATACTATACATATTTTCTATTATTTCAAGTATAAAAATTAATAATTAGTATAATCATGAAAAAAAATACCATAGTTTTTGCTATAATTATATTNAAAAAAAAAAAAAAAANAAAAAAAAATAATAAATTTTATATTTATTATCAGTACAATAGTTAACTATAATATAAAAAAATAATAATATGATACAATATAATAAAAAAAAATAATAAATAATAAAATTAATGAAAATTTTGAATTTTTTTTTAATTTATATAACTTTTAAAATTATAATTTATAAGTAATTTTTGTCTACTCTATAAATTCACTTAAAGTTTTAAAAAATATTATAAATACTGTTTTTAAGATTTACAATATTTTTGATATAGAAAATGAGAAATATTTGAATCTTATTCTGGATAAGAAGTAAATTTACTTAAATATAAATATTAGAAATATTAAAAGCAAAAGAACTAAATTCTAGGAAAAAAATATATAATTATTAAAAAATATTTTTATATCCAATTAAATTTGATCAGTTTAGGATATACATTTGAACCAGTGGTCTAAGATGAATTGAATAGTAGTATTTTTTTATTAAGATCCAATTATTAAATAGTAAAATAATCAATTTGAAGTTTTATATTATTTATTTATTATAAAAATCATATAATATAATTTTAGCTATGTTAGTAGAGATTCAAATTAAAATTATTTTGCCTATTTCAGCAATTTTAACCATTTTGATTATTTTAATTTTGGTATATATATATATATATATATATCTGCAGGTATTTATTATCTATAATATATTGTATAAAGTTTCAGTAAATTTATAATATATTTCGAAAAAATATGAAATAAAATTTGGTAGTTCCAAAGATATTGCTATTATCAAATTTTTTCAATAAAAAAAAAAAATAATGTGTACACCTCTGAAGTATAGAGCCAATTCCTGAACCTTTGACTTTATTATTTTAGACCCGCTATGTTATATTTTTGGAATATGCATTATCAAGAAGCATATGTAGCTTAATTTCACGCGTGTTAAAATGTTCTAGTTTTGTTTCTCGTGATTAATATTTCGTGATATCCTATAAAATTTATTTACGTTGAAATTATGTAGAATGTTGCGCGAAACAAATAAGAGTTACCATATTTGTTCACATGCCTTTTTACAGATCTTGAAGGTAGGTGAATTATAGGTATCGTAATTCATTGTCGTAGTTGTTGTAATGTTTGATCAGCATACTACAATCCGTGATTTGACGTTTTTACAGTGCTGCTCCATGGTAAATATTCAGTTTTGGGATTACACAATCTGATTTAGCAAAATTATAAAATTACGAAAAACAGATAATTGATTCTTAATTATGCTTCTGACATAGTCAAGGATTTTGTAACAAACTCACATTAAAGTAGCAGAATGTTAAATAACTTTTTAAACATAATGATAATTTCGATTTTTATTATTATTAGATTTATGTTTTTTCTGTATTTTTTTTTTAACTTTAAAAATAGCATATATATAAAAGGATAATATGTAAAGAGAATTATAAACACTATAAAAAATTTTTTTCATGAAAATATAAACATTAAGAAACCGAAAAGAAAAATATACATCAATGGTGATTATTAAAGTAAATATAAAAGAAAAGCTATATGTTTTTTTGAACTATATTAGACTAAAAAAAGAACTATACAAAGGTCCCATCTTACAAATAAAATCTATAATTTTTGTTTTGATTTCCTTTTCATAATTTTTTTTTATTATTGCGGTGCAAATTAATAGTAAAATTGCTTTTCGCAACAAGTTACCTCCCATACCTCCATAAACCCAATGTCGCGATAATCTATCAACGGATTGGTATAAAAAGAAAGGGTTGCGAGTTTGAAAAAAATGAAAAAAGCCAGATTTTCTAAAAAAAACTCGCAACACCTAAATGAAGAAAAAAAAAGGATCCGTTTCACAGGGGATGCTAATCAATATTAAATTAAATTATTATTGATTCGCGCTAAAATATAACGTGGAATTAATAAAAAAATAATTTTTTTCCACAAACATAAAAAAAATTGTGTTGCCGGAATTGTATGCACCCTTTCGTGAACGACCGAGTTTTTATATATGGAGGAGGGGGTTAATTTTTTTTTAAAAAAAAATAAATAAATAAAATCAAAATGGATTTTTAATGATGAACCTCCCCATGAAGAAGAAGCAGGTATTATTTGAAATTTTTGACGAAAAATTCGAAAAAATTTAAAAATATCGAATTTATCTTTCGTTGGATAATAACTACTCTTGGGAAGTCAGCCAACATACATCCATATTTTTTTTTTTCGTGCATGGTTCTAATTAAATAGAAATATAGATCGAATTGGATTGCGAAAATACTTTCATTATTAATAAAAAAGTTTCCGCGGTTAAATTGAACTTGTATCAAGCAACAAGTTTTCTTGAGCGGTTAAAAAAATTTCGTTAAAATGAAGCCCTTGATTACTACAAGTGAAAGGAAATCATTGTAAGTATGGGTGGACATTGAACCATGCCAAAGAATCAAAAAAATCCGAAAAAAACGGATTTATATAATGTCTGAAACAAAACTCCCTGAAAAAAAAAGCCACCACTTTCGTCATTTTAATAAGTGGTACTAGAAGTTGTGCGTCGAAACTTTAAAAGGAACAATCAAAATACGCCAACAAGTCAAGGGGCAAATGCTCCATGAGATCAGATTAGGTAATTTAACCAAACATGTACTGAAACCTGTCAGTTGAATGAAAATAAGATCTTTAGATTTGGCAAAGCAAAGGATGATCGGATTTGTACGCAAATGAACCATCTAAAAAAGTGTAAATTATAATAGTAATCAATGATTGTGTAAGGTTACTATACGTGACTTAATTTATAATATGATTTTACAGTCGGAAAAACCACGTTCTTTTTACGCTTGCGAGGATATCACTTAACCAAAATTTTCTTAAATCACAATCACATTATCATATAAGATTGCCGTTATTCCGTCCCCCTACCTGTTTTCACCTGTTTGTCATTTATTCCCTTTTCCTTAAATTTATATAAACAATAATGCAGAATGCAACGCATCTAATGATGTAAAACATAAGGTGCATTTTTTGAGTTGATTATGTTACCGGAATATCTTTATTTGCAGTTAAATATGTCATTCAGATTTCCAGTTTCAGCTATCTCATGATAAATCTAAAAATGTATGAACTTTAATATCTTCATTATCAGAGTAAGCATTTCACAATGAGCCGGTACCGTGATTTCTTATCTATTTAATTTTTTAAAGTTTTCTTGATTGCGTAACAATTAAATGCATGTATGTTACAAGTGACATTAATAAAATTCTTTTTTTTTCGCTCAGATTGATGGATCAGCTCCAACTTTCAATGATTATATCCTTACAAAAGAATGATGTTGCAAAAATGCAATATTTTCGGTCTTTTCAATAAAACACATCCTGAAGAGCTTTCTCCTTCACCGTTTCATAGGATCATAATTGGGATAAAAGGTCACGATCACATGACCAGCTATAACGCAGTATAAATCAAAAATGTAATAATGGTGCAATAATGACTTGCAAGTGCAAAACTATTTAACGAATAAGAATCAAAAAAAAAAATTAAATTTAGGGAGGAGATCAGATTCTTGTTCTATCAGGTGAAGTAGAAAAAGCTTGACGGATCGGTACAACGTTCGTATGAAAATAATAATAAAATATGATTGTCCTATTTTGTTATTAACAGTTGATCGGGAGGTTAATATAAATTCGAATCATTAATTTTCATATTAGAAAGGTAATTACATATTTGTTTGTTACTGTCATCATCTCTATTTTAAAAAATTTATTTCGATGCGTAGATGGTCAACTTCCATTTTGAATTTGATAAATCAAAAAATGAGTTTATTTATATAGATGTAGATATTCCTGTGCATATAAGACTTATTTTATTTATTTATTTGTTTTTTTTTAAAAAAAAAAAAGGTCATAAAATCACAAAAATGATAATATAAATAAAAGCGTTTGAAAGAAACAATATAAATCCAATGATCCAATGTGTTGTTGTAAGCAATTTTGTGAATCTAATTTAAAGAATAATAAAAAAGATTTGAAAATAATATCACAAAAATTTTAATTGTAGAAGAAATGATTTTAATGCATAACTTACATTTTCATATATGAAAATTCCTATATTAATTATAAACTAACAGTTCTTTTAATTCTTAAAATTCTTAAGTTTGTTTTCATATTTGAATAATAATTTAATAATATAATCATTAAGCATAAACCGATATCTTGGAGATAATTTTTAGTTATGACCGAAAAAATTTCGTATAATGGCGTTAACCATTGGACTTAAAACTTCAGGTTCATGTTGATAGGCAGCCTAATAAATTTTAATTTGATTAAAATTATTTATAAACAAATTAAATAAATTCTGAACAGACCCTGAAATGAAAATTCTTACCATGATTATACCCATTGCTGCAGAGAAGAACCATACATCTGCTGTACTATGTAATTCGAATATCCAATTTTTTTGACACATAATTTTATACCAAGATTCTGCGGCTTTGGGTAATACATATAAAGCTAAATCAGTTCTTTTGCGTTTATTTTCGATGAAAATGGCGAATGCTGAATTAAATCCAGCCAACCAATATAAGTATTTAGAATCCCATTCGGAATTAAAATATTTGATTATGTTTCGATGAAGACATATTTGTGATTGATAACTTGCTACAAAAGTAGATAGAAAAGTGCTTGACCGAATCGTGTTAAATGTACTTTTTTTAATGAGCAATGTGGGACTTTTTTTTTAAAAAAAAAGAGAGGAAATAAGAAATTTATTCATATAAATTTAGAAACAAAATTAATTAATAAAATAGAACATACTCGTTGATAAGTTGTTTTGATTTGAATGCTATCATTGGGACAAAATTAAGTGTAGCGTATACCGGTGCAATATTTCGAACAACTTGGAAAAATCGTTCAATGATTGTATATATACATGAATCAAATTGCGGATGTATAAGTTCACTAAAATATATAAATACGTAATAAGAATTTATATAAGATCAAAAATATTACAATATTAATTTAAGCTTACCATGGGATTGCAACAGGGTATGAAGGTAAATTTGAAGCTACCTCAAAGGCATTCTTCGTTCCTTTAAATTTGCTAACAAGATTGATCGCATCATCCTTATTTAAAGGAATACCTTTTCTCAAGGAAAGATTAATATTCAATGTTTCTTTTGGAACACGTGCTGTCACTATCATAAAATTCAAAAAGTCTTTTGGTATAGTTGTAGGTCTCATCTATAAAATGAAATAATTCTTGTTAATATCTAACTTGATATTAAGGATAATTTCTTATGTTAAAAAATCAATACCGTATACGCATAAAGAACTTGTGCAGTCGATATGATGAATAATAAAGAATCTCCATGAGGAACTCGAAAATATTCACGCGCGTGACCTGCATTGTAAACAGCTTGTAACGCGCTGATTTGGAAATTCAGATAAAAAAAATATATATATATATATTACTATCAGATATAGTAAATCAAAGATACAGTACAAGGTACAATTAAACTAACCGAACAAATAATTGTTGCGCAATAGTAATTCGTCTCTCGCGTTTTTCTGCCAATATAGATATGCCGGCAATGGAACCTATAAAATGTCCGTATTTTTAATAATTATTGGTTTTTCATTTTAATTATGAAAGATAAAATACCGGCAACTAATCCATTCCAATGATCGTCTTTATTTCGGATACATCGTAACCCATTATTAATAAGCTTCCATAAAAACGAAAATCCACCAAATCCTACACCAAATCGCACGGCATCCATTCCGAAAAATCCGTGGACAAATGCCTTATATATAGATCCTTTTCTATAAAGAAAATCTTTATGTTACACGAATTTTCACGCAACTTTTTTTTTAAGTTTTCAGAGAATGATACCTTTTACGGTACACTGTTAATAAATTTAACAGAAAATTTACACCACCACGAATGCCATGCGCTATCACATATGATCCTACAAATTGTTGTAATTACAAAATAAGTGCTTAAGCATTTATCAACATAAATATATAATATATAAATAATAAACATTGACACATACTAAGACCTCCAATAATGGAATGCAAAACAATATTTTTAAGTGAACTTGGTTTCTCCAGTCGATTCTGGTGATCTTTTTGATCTTCGTCACTATTAGATGATGCATTTTCCACATCTACTTCATTTGCAGGGATAATATTGACATTAGTAATTTCCGTATTTGACATCGTAGGCAAATCAGTTAAAAAAAAAATGAAAAGAAAAATGATTTTCTATTTGTGGGATGAGAAGCAAAATAGCCATTTTTATATTCCAAAGAGATCGATAATAATTCTGAGTTAAATAATTGTCAGTTGTGTGACTTTTCTTCCTTTATAACCGCTTTTTTTCCTCCTAAGGTTACAAAAATTATATTGTCGACATCTGATTTTAATGCAAACAATACCAAAATTTGGGGTAGCATTTTTTTGGGGGAAAAATTCAAGAAAGTTTATAAATGGGATTTTTCGATGAGCATTCGATACTCTGCAAATCATTGACACCGCCTTACCACGTTAGAATGATTGACGCTCAATAATTTACTTTTTTTATTGTGTCAATGTTGAGGGATGCTGCAACCTGAATATCTATTTTCCCCAAAAGAAAATGTCTTTGTACAACATTTTAAAAAAATTTTTTTCGTCACAAATATTGATAGTATGATAGTATGATAATATGATATTATAATATGATAAAAGATTATGTAACCCACAAAATTAGTAAACAACTGATAGTTAAATGCTAGTTAATTAATTAATTTAATTAATTTTAATAATTTGGTTGCTTAGATTATCATTAGCCAATCAAAAGTAAATGCTATGATTATCACATGATATGCAGCGAACCGATGATTATTTAAATAGAAAACCAACTTTTCTGTTTCTCTCAAAATGTCCTCTTTTGGTGATCCAGCAATTGTTGAAACCTTCAAGTATCTCGAAAACGGAGGATGTGTAATACAAAATCCAAACCTGGTAGAATACTTTTTTTTAAAAATATTTCTTAATCATTGAATGTATTTAGTTAAAATGTGATTTTTTTTTTGTAGAGATATGAACTTTTCTTGCCTTACATACTGAAATATTACACATTTGATGAAGTTTCTTTTTTAAAGACAAGTTTTCCTCAGGTAAAAATTTTTTCATAGTAATCATAATAACATATAATAAAATAATGAGTGTATTTTTTTTATTGTGTTATTTTTGTAGGGTTATTAATATCTAGATATTAACATAACTAAGCAAGAATAATACAAATTTTTTAGGTTGGTTTAATAAAAAATATTTTATCACTAAATAGAGATGATTTGATCAAACAAGTAAACCAAAATTCAACATTATTGGATATGATATCAGAGGTATAAAGTAAAATATCTTTTGAATTATTTGGTATTTTGATGCTGTTTAGTTTTTTCTAATAAATCTTTTTGTATAAAGGGCAAAATATTACCGCAAAGTCAAACTTATACACCCTTTTTAAATGATCATGAAGTTAACTTAAAGTAGACATTTTAGCGTATTTATTTATACATTTTTATTATTACTTATATTAATAAAATCATGAATAAAATTTCTAGGCTTGTTTTACGGGATTTATACGATCTTGTTATAATAGCAAAAGCAAAGTATGAACAAGGCCCAGTGAGTGTTCAAAAATGCTGTGACATCTTACATGCAAATCGATCTTTGCAAAATCTCAAGAAGGAAACACTCAGTAATATCGATTACTATTTGCCAATAATATTGTATACTTGGAAACCTATAGAGCTTGGAATTACCTATGAGGTAATTATTATAATTTGTCAATAAATTAATGAATTGTTTTTTTTTTATTAACCTCAATTCAAATTTATTTTTTTTTAATAATTGTTAAATAGGATGTAATTCGTGCCTTACCTCTTTTGAATAATTGTGATGATTTGATTAGATGTTTAGTCGCCAACAATCCGCAAATGTTTCATAAGGTAAATAATGTGCAATTATATAACAATTTTTTTATAACAAGTTTGGTTATTTAATTACTATTTTAAATTTTAGATCACAGATATTATTTTACAGGTTCACAAATATTTTCCTGTTAAATATAAAGACCGCATCAAGTTTGTTTCATTAAAATTTTTTTTTACTCCAGTTTATGTTAGTCGATGATAAGTATATTAATTTATATCTTTCTTTTTAAAGAAATATGTTGTACACTATGGTTAGTCTCGCAACACATCACGCTTTTAATATGCGACTTAAGTTAATAGATTTGAAGATATTACCTGAAGTTGTGCTGAGATTTACGATCCTTTGTTCAGATATTGTATGCGACTTTTTGTTGACATATTCATGTATTGATTTTTAAAAAAATTTTACTTCTCTTACATACAATTTCACTTTATCCTTAAGGTATTATGCCTTGAAGGAATTTTATCCCGAAATCCCAAATGGATAACATCACAACAAATACCACAGGGTTTAATAAATGAATTAAAAAATGTCTTATTTGGAACCTTGCGCAATTGTGTGGTAATACTAATAAATTCGAGTTCATAAGTTATTTAAGAGTTTCTATTTGAAATTAAATATTATTATTATAATTATTTCAATTTAATTATAGAAAAATGTACAACAGCCATTAACTCATCACCGAGCAAGGCTGTGTATATTAATGCGGATTATTTGTGGATTTGTGCACTTATTTAAAGTAAACTTTGATCTAGGCGATTTAGAAGTTTGCTTAACTGTTATAGATCATGCCGGATCAGACAGGTATGAATTTATATATTGCCTTTCCTTTTACCTTTTGTTGATCATAATACTCGATTCATGTTATTAATTTCACCTTTCTACAGGCTCAAGAAATTATGTTTGTGTTTTCTGCTATTGTGCTCTGAAATGTTGATTAAAACGAACAGGGTAAATATTCTCGGTGCTCTTATTTCATTTTAAAGATAATTTTTAACAGATTATTATCTATTTATCTCAGTTACTACTTATAGGTTCCTTTGCCAAAATAGTTAATCCTCGCAATACACAATTATTTTTGATATTTGCTTATCTTTTCCGGACAAATCAACTTGATCAAATATCAAAAATGTGTATTTCGACTTTAGCTATGGATGTTGAAATATGTGCGTATAATTATTTATAAATGCTTAAAATTCGTGAATTAATTATTAATAACCAATTTATTAGCCGGTTATGGTTTGGTTGAGTTAAAAAATGCTACAAAAGATACCCTTTTTTCTGAAGCAGTATTGGCTAAAAGTGCTTTGGAAATAGAACCAGACACTTTTGAAGGATTGGGGGTAAGTTTCTTTTGTATTTAACGTCAACGATCATTCATTGAAGATTTTTCGATATATGTTTATATCTATATATTAATTATTCCGCAGTTAGCAAAAGATCCGAGAGATATTGCTTTTAATGTCGTTTACGTGATGTTAAAAGGCGGAGTATTTCATAAAGGCAAGATAGATATAAAGCCTTGGATAGTTCGACAAATAACGCAAGCAACAACTCCAATTCACTCTCAATTGGGTCCTTTAATTAAGGCATATACTTCTAGGTTAGCCTTTTTCTTTAAAAACTATTACGGTAATGCTGCTTTAAGAATAAAAATAATGATTATGATAATAAATATGTTTTATATATAGCATATTCGATATTTATGGGGTCGCCTATCCATCTTATCCAACTCCAATGAATAAGATACAAGAATTTTATATCTTCACATTTTTTCGAGAAAAAATTGACAAAATTTCTCCAGCACATTGTCTTTTGTTTTATTATGTTCTCCAATTTAATACAATTGCAAGAGAGCGAAAGTCGGTTGGAGGTCAAGCATCATTACAAAAAACTAGTATGTCATAAGATCAAACGTTTAAAGCTCTAATATACGAATCAAAAAAGTTTTATAACTGACCAAATTTTGATAGTTTATTCTTCCAATTCACCTTATTCTTCGGATCTTATGGAATCAATTCCCGTTCGAAGAATACTAATCGAAGCGGAAAAATGTGACAATGGCTTAGCATATCGTAATATTTATCCTGAACTTCTTGGGCTCGTTGCTTCAAATTATCCCGAGATTTTTGACATTGAAAATCTCTTGACCGAAGAAGATCGTTTATCAAAGTAATTAATTGATTATTTTTTTTTTGTTAGTTATTGAAGAATAGATACTTTAATTTTATATTATTATTGTTACTAGATCTTCGAGGCAAAATCAATCCGTTGTTAAAAATTTTGTACAAATGGTCATTTCAAATTTGACGGAAAATCCAGAAGAGGCTATATCTGGTATTTTTTTTTTTCCCTTAAATTTATTTAAGTTGTTGTTAGCTTTATTAATAATAATATAAATGTTAATTTGATAATTTAGCCTTAAAGAGTTTGGAATCTATGGAACCGGAGGATTTGTCGATTCAGTGTAATCGACTTGTACTAGATTCATTGCCGAGAATAATTCATCAGTTTGTATCTAATTCAACTTGCAATGTTCTTGAATCTTTTTATTAATATTTAATAAATTTAACACTTATAGCCAGAATACCAGAATAATACAATCTATATACCGAATTTGGCTGTCACTCTATAGTATGAATCCTCATGAAGCATCGTTATTATTTATAAATGCAACTCGAGGACAAGAAGATCAAGGAATAAGGTGTTTATTTAGTTAGATAATGATGTTTATTGTTTGTGTATGAACTTATTTAGCTTTAATATGATATTTGTTATAGATTTACGGAATCACAGCTTATGATGGATCCACTACTGGTTATACGCTGTGATCCCAAAGTGTTTAGATGTCCTCCAATTTTTAAAATCTTTATTAAGGTATTTTAACATATTATATTCTTAAAGTAATTTATATATTTGTAAGGATGTAATTTTTGTTTTTCTTTTTTTAGGTTTTGAAATTTTATATGAGAGGGTCTCGATCCAGATTAAGTCGATTTCAACAGCAAGATGAAAATGAATATTTGAAGGTACTTGTTTATAAGTATTGAAGTCTTATAACGCTTGTTCGTAATAATAACATCATTTATATCATTTATTCATAAGGATCGTTTTACACTTGAAAAGATGGATAAATTGATACTAATTCAGGAAATTTCATTAATGAAAATATTACTTGAAATTTGCGAAACAAACCAAGAAGACTTAAATAATCCTGGTATAATTAATTAATAAGAAAATTTTTGTATATAAACTATGTGGGAACTAATTTTTATTATTTAATAGATGTATTGGAAGAAATTAGAAACATAACGTTTAGTTTTCTTCATGAGTTGTTCATCGAAAATACGATGTTATGTAGGGAGCTACATTTTGAGGGTTACTCATTTGAATTAATACCTTTGACTACGCGAAAAATTGAGTCAATGCGTAAGTGTGATTTATGAAAACTCCAATAAGTTATATTTATAATAATATTTTTTTTGTTGAATGCAGATATGTGTATAAATTTTGCGCCTGAATTGATTAAAGATGAATCTAATCCAAAAAGACAATTGTTTGGACTATTTTTGGGTAGTCAATTATGCGAAGTTTGGCCCATGGAACAAACGTAAATTTCCCCTTATTTTTGCATCCATTTTTATTAATAATTGCTAATTTTCTCTGTTTTATATTATTAGATACAAACTTGCAAAAGAACATATAATAGAAAAAATAAAAGAAAGTTCTCTTAAGACAAACGAGAAGACATTATCTAAAGAGGCAATGAAAATTTTACCAATCTTAGTCCTCATTTTTAATGTTTTCCAAAATTTACGCAATGAAGTTGTACGAATATTAAGGGGTAAGTTTTTTCCCTTTATTTCATAAAATACAAGTATGATTATATTAATTGTAGATTTAAATCATTAGCGCTGGAAGAAAAATTTAGGCCGCATAAAGGGAATGCTATCACTTTTGGAATGAAACGGACATCGGAGATATTTATTGCTCAATTATTAGAGCAAGTTCGTGAAAAACCAAAGATTTCATTTAAAGCTAAGAAGAGGAGGAGAATTAGAGAAATTTAAGGGCGGAATTATACTTTGAAGAACGAGAAATTTGGATGAAATTAAGTGATATTAGAAAGTTTAGTATTTATTATTGTTGTTATTATCAAGTCTCTCACAAAAAACAGCATCTTATCAATAGTTAGCAATTGTAATCTGGGATTAATACTTTATTGATTAAAGACGAATTTACATATAATCAAACAGCATTATAAAGTAGTAGTGTTTACGTTCCTGAAAACTACATAAACTAGTATTGAGGCGACGAGCAGCATCGGCACCTAAAAAAGAGATTTCCAAAGAATATTTAAAGTAAGAAATCACATACTAGTTAAAAGAAAATTTTAACGAGTGTTTAAGATACGAATGAACCTTTCCGCTAAATTTAAATATATATAATTAGATGATAATAAATATGTTAAAAATTAAAAAAATTTGATGGTAGTCTTACCGATGATCAATACAATCATGAGAAGATTTTAAAGTTAAATCGATAATGCTGTCCAATTGAGGAGTGTTAACTGACATCAATTGAGCGGACACGAAGCCAATGTTAATTATAATAAATTATTTGGTAAAACTATTCTTATTATATTTCTAAACCTTTCTAAAATATAATTTACCGGCATTAACGACATTTTGAGAACATCCTTCTTGACCAAATGAAAATAAAGAATCAATATAAAAAAGGTGGATAATAAGAAATAATTCAGTTGAATACACTCACAGTACAATCAACAGAGTTTTCAGCGCATTATAAATAAATAAATAAAAAAGAACTTAATTCTTCAGCTACACAAGGCGAATGCATGCATAATAGATATAAAACTATTAATTTTATGAATTTTCAAGATTCCCATTTGAAGTAGTATAATTCATTTTTGTATTTAACGAAACAATGACTTATTTTATTTGATATATAACTTTCATTTTCATATTCCCATACTTATTTAAATTCAATTAATTATTAGCAGAATGTTCGGTATAAACGGGATTACAGGACTACAGAATTCTGAAAACAGCGATAAATTAAATAAAGACGACATTGAATTTGTATTTATTATAAATTTTTACATATTTTACATACATTAAGATAAAAGATATATATTTAAATAAAAAACACCTTCTAATAATTTCTAATAAAGGCTCTTTTATATAACTAAAGAAATGTTCTGATATACATAAAATAAATATCATTCATTAGATTAAAATTGTGTTTATACTGTGGTACTGTACATAAATAAATTTAATAATATATATTGAATATATTACAAAATCAAAGGAATGATCCAAAATAAAGTTACAATTAATCCAATAATACAAGTACTAATAATTGGTACTTTAATTGAATTTTCGTCAGATAAAGAATCGATATATTGTTCATTTCGAACTTGATAATTATGTAAAAATAAATCTGAAGTTTTCGTAATACGGGCAGATAATTTAGCCATAATTAGATGAAAAAATTTTAAAATATATACAGTGTATATGGCTTTGAAATTTTAACGTGACTTAGGTTAGGAATTTTTTTTTTGAAAAAAAGGAACGTAAAATTCTCCCTGTATTTATATAAACGTAATAAGAATTTTAACAATGCAAAAAAAAAAAAATCGGAAAAATTTATTGATAAAAGCAGCAACAAATGCAACAAATGGTCGCCATGCGCATATATTACATGTGAATAATTTGAAATAGTGATTTGGCGTAGCCTTACCGAAGTTGGTTACTGCCTTTTTTCCTCAGCCGAGTACTTGATGTAATCAACGTAATCAAGAACAACATGTGAACATGATAATCATGCCATTTCTTCACCAGTTACTGAAAACTGATGGCTATTTGACGCGCGTGATATATTCGCGGGAAAATAGTTTTATGTCTAATTTCCTTTTGCGGAAGAGATTTTTTTTATAATCAAAGTCGTGCTTCTTTCGTCTGAAAAGTTAACTTATACACCAGGAAGAAAGCGAATCTGAGATTTGTCGATCTAATATAGGTAAAATCTGACACTTTCTTCATTTTTTTTTTTTTTAAAAAAAAAATAATCATTTCAAATAGATAACGTTTGATATGGAACAATCAGTTGATCGATTTGAAGATATTTCTGATGAACGAAGAGAATTTATTCATTGGCTAACGGAGAATGGAGCCATCTTCCCAAAAATAAAACTTATTAAAGACGGAACATTTTCTACTGAAATAATTAATGAAAATGAAATGTTTGCAACAATTCCATTTTCAATTATAATTAATGAAAAAATTGCTCATAAAACTTTACCATTTTTAAAAAGTTTATCATCAACATGTCATCGTTCTTCATTAATAATATTTTTGATACACGAAAAGTTATTAGAAAGAAATTCCTTTTATTTTCCTTATATTAATATTTTACCCAAACATGTTAATTCGTTATTATATTATGATGAAAATGAAATTAATTCTTGGTTAAAAGGTACTGATATTGAAAATTTCGTTATCGAAAAAAGATCACAATTAAAAAAAGATTATGAAGAAATTTTGAAAGCTTTACCATCAGATGGAATATTATCAGAAAAAATTAGCTGGTAAGGGAAAATATATTATTTATTTATTTATTTATTTATTAACTAATTACTGTAATTTGATTTTGTAGGGAATTATATTTATGGGGTTATTATATTGTAACATCACGTTCATTCCCTAACAAATTAATTGATCCCGAAGATGCAGAATCAACAGAGGCTTTGATTCCTTTAGCTGATTCATTAAATCATAGACCTAGACAAAAGATCACTTGGCAATTTTCTGATAGAGAATATATGCGACTGGTTGCAGGAGAAACTATTGAATGTGGCAAAGAAATTTATAATAATTATGGTCCAAAGGTATGCAATTTTTATGTGATTTTAATTTAATGAGTCTTTATTAAAAAAACTTTCTTTTTTTTGCTGTCTTTAAAGTCAAATAAAGAACGTAAGTACAATAATAGTTATTCTCATTTTTTTTTTTCAAATCTTAATTTTATTTGTATATATAGTGCTACTTGGTTATGGATTTTGTATTAAGGATAATCCAGATGATTGGATAACAATCAAATTAAATTTTGATCAAGATCCTGATCGAGAAGAAAAACTTGAAATTTTAAAGAACTTAGAATTATCAGAGTTAACACATTATATTAAAAAAGATTATATCCCAAATAAATTATTGTCTCAATGTAGAATTCTTGTATTAAATTATTTTGAAACAATGTACTTTCGGCAATATTATCAAGAGAAAGAAAAAGATCTTACTTATCAAGAAGGAGAAATAAGTGGGAACAAAAGGACTGATTTATTTAAATTTGTTGGATATAGAAATGAAATTTCTATGCTCGAAATTTTTGCCATGCTGTTAAATAGAAAGTTGAATGCCGTCATTGTTAATGAAGAAGAGACAAAGAATATTAATCAAGATACTGAAATGTCGATTTACGTTAAAATTTTCAGGGATGGTATGTAAAATTTTTGTTTTAATTTTTAAATTTTAATGAATCATTATAAAATTCTTCTTTTATATTTAATACAGGTCAAAAAGAAATCTTGAAAAGTGCTATAGAAAAAATACAATCTCTTGAATTAAAAGTTCTTTCTCGTGCTCTGAGTGATTTTAAAGAAAATAAAATTTCTAAATCGCCATTCTTATTCAACAAAAATAACACGACAGATGAACTTAATAAGGAGAATTCATTTTCAGAAAGTAACAAAGATTACCTTGAAATTAAAGAAACTTTATTAGATTCTTTATTAATAACAGTGGATAAAGCAATGAAGATGGATCAAAAATTTTCAGAAGCAATTCATAATATATTCAATATACTGGATGATGAACTTGAAGATACGATATTAATTTTATATTTAATTCATGAAAGTAATAATAAAGAATCATATTGGAAAAATTTCATTGAAGCTGTAAAAGATTTTAAATTTACATTAATGTAAGTAAATTTCACATATTTATAAATATAATTTATTACAAAATTTCACATTAATAAAATTATTGTATTTTTTTTTTTTTATTTAAAGTCAAGATGAAGAAAAAATCCAAGAATTAATTGAAATCTATGGAAATTTATCACAATTAATAATTTCCAATGAATTATCTGATAAATTATTTCCAAAAGAAATTTTTACTTTAGAAAAATTTATTTGGGCTTCAAATTTATTAGAAAGTTTCTGTATTAATCTGGTAATAAGGAAGGTAAAATATATTACTGGAATTATGCCTTTGTAAAATAAAAAATAATGTAACCAAAAATGATAGTATAAATGAATTTTAAAAAGGACAATCGTACTACCGTACAACATTGATAACCAAAAATATAAATGTACGACACTTTTAGCTTAACTTACCTCTTCTCTCCTTTTTCTTTTCTGTATTTTTGTTTTTTTTAAACCATTGGTTACTGTGGAAAAAAAATAGCAAAATTTTCAACGTTACACTAATTACATAACATCGATTTATAATAATGTCTTCTGAAACATTGTCAAATTCATTATTACGAGATTTGAATAGACTTTATAGTGACGCAGATGATTACGATGTAATTATTCAAGTTGGCGAAGAATCTAATACAGAAGATTTTAAAGCACATTCAAATATATTACGAATTAGATCAACATATTTTAATGCTGCTTTATCATCTAATTGGGCAAAGAAAGAAGGAAATGTTATTACATTTAAAAAACCAAATATCAAACCTAATATTTTTAGGATTATTTTAAAATATATTTACACTGGAATCGTAACTTTAGATGCAAGCATTATAGAAGAGAATCTTATTGAGCTAATTATTGCAGCAGATGAAATTAACCTTGATGAATTAATTGATTATATTCAAAAATATTTTACTACATTAATTCAAGAATTGCCTGAGGTACATATTATTAAATTATTTAATACCCTTTCACATCATCAAGGAGTTATTAATGCACTTTACGAGTATATCAAAGAGCTTATTAGTAATGATACTAAAAGATTTTTTAATAATACCAATTTATTCTCAGAATTAGAAAATGATGCTTTACTTTCACTTATTCAAAATGATAATTTTCAAATGGAAGAAATAAAGATTTGGGAAAATTTGTTAAAATGGGCAATTTCAAAGAATCCAACCATTAACTCTGATACATCACTTTGGAAATATGAGGAAATTGAGGTTATTAAATCAACAATTCACCAATTTATTCCACATATTAGATTCTTTCAAATTCCTTCAAATGATTATTATGATAAAATACATCCATTATCTGCACTTTTACCAGAAAAACTTGAAAAAGATATTAATTTACATTTTATTGTTCCAGAAAGTTTATTAAGTTCAAAGGTTTTACCACCAAGAATTAATATAAATTCAGGAATTATTAAAATGGAACATATTTATCAGATTGCTCATTGGATCGATAGAAGACAAGGAAAAGTTTCACCTTCTTCAAAAGAACTTCAGTATGAATTTAACTTACTTTTACGTGGGAGTAGAGATGGTTTTAGCGTAGAACCTTTTAAAGAAAAGTGTTATAATAAAGGGGCTACGCTTTTATTAATTAAATTGAAAGAAGAAGATAAAATTATTGGAGGTTATAATCCAATAAGTTGGAGTGGTTCTAGTGTTTACCTTTCAACAGATGATAGTTTTATTTTTTCATTTCAATCTAATTTAAATTCAACAACAACAATATTAAGCAGAGTCAAAAATAAAGGAAATGCGATATATGATTCTACGTATAATAATCATGGCTTTGGTGAATATGACCTTCGAATATTTAAGAAAACTTGTGTTTGTGAGAATTATGAAGTGAAAATTAGTGAAACTAATAGTTTTAAAATTGAAGATTATGAAGTATTTCAAATCATCAAGAAAAAAAAATAAAACATTATGCGTTTGGATTTAAGCGTCATCCGTAGCACAGAACAAATGACAGTTAAAAAAACGTGACCAATTTATCTAGGAAGTTTTACTATTTAGGAACGATATTATGTTTGAACTATCGAAACAATCATTATCTTTGTTATTGTACATATTTGTTATTGTAACATAGTATTAAATTTGAATGGCTGAATGAACTTTTTTTCATTATATAAAATAGAAAATTGTTGTGATGAATCATGTTTTTAATTTGAATATAAATTAGAATTTATAATATATTGAATACACTTTTTTTTTTAAAAAAAATAGATCATCAAAAATATATAGAAAGAAAGAAATAGTGATTTATATGAAATAAAAGTATCGTTGATTGACTTTTTAAGGATGAGATTCTAACTTTTTCGAAGATATCCTTTGCGAATAGTAGGTATAATCTCCTATACCTACAATCATATTGTCGTAATAATAATGCCTAACGGAATTGAAAGTTGAAAGTTGAAAATCGTCGTAATCGTAACCGGCTACCATAATAATGGAGATAGACATGTAATAATAAATTCTTATTTTTTGTAATAGCTGTTTTAGAAGATGCACCATTTTATCATCTGATCGGTCGATTGGATCTGGTATAAATTTTCATTATCGTTGATAATCTACAGTTTCCAACCTCGATGATTGAGCATCAGTGCATCACCTCGATCACTAGCCATCACATTGAGAGTGTAGCTTGAAAATGCCCTAAATAACCTAGTAAATAATCTAAGACCATCATAATTTTTTGTTCTTGATCTGTATTCATATATTTTGTTATAAAAATCTAAGCCAAACCTACAAATTCATTAGAATCAGAACGAATCCATCAATACATTTTATTCTATAACATTTATATAACATCAAAGAATATAACATTTAAAGTTCAACTACAATTTCAACTGTTAACTGCTATAATTTTTTTATTTGATCCATGCTAAATCTAAACTAGTTAGACAGTCATATCAGACATGTGAGTTATCTCAATTATCTGGGTGGCTTAGAATTTTATATTATCGACAAATTATTTGACCAAATCCTTGATGGTATTTGTAACACAACCTGTAGTATTACCCACAGTAAAATATATAAAGCGTCGTTGTTTACTTATTTCCAAAAAAAAAAATAATAATAAATATGTCTTCTGAAACGTTAATAAATTCGTTATTAAGAGATTTGAATAGACTTTATATTGACTCAAATGATTATGATGTAAATATCCAAATTGGAGAAGATCCTAATTCAGAAGATTTTAAAGCACATTCTGCTATATTACGAGTTAGGTCATCATATTTTGATGCTGCCTTATCATCTAATTGGGCAACCAAAGAGGGAAATATTTTTACGTTTAAAAAACCAAATATTAAGCCTAATGTCTTTCGAATTATTTTGAAATATATTTACACTGGGGTGATAAATTTAAACGCAGTCATTGTAGAGATGAATCTTATTGAGTTACTTGTTGCAGCAGATGAAATTAATCTTGATGAATTAGTTGAATATATTCAAAAACATATCACAACATTAAATCAGGAATGGTTTAAGAGAAATGAGATTAAATTATTTAATACACTTTCACATTATCAAGGAGTTTTTAAGATTCTTTATGAACATTTTGAAGATCTTATTACTAATTATCCTGAAATTTATTTGAATGATACTAATTTATTTTTAGGATTAGAAGCTGATGCTTTACTTTCACTTATTCAAAATGATAATTTTAAGATTGATGAAATTGAGATTTGGAATAATTTAATAAAATGGGCTATTGAAAATAATCCAACTGTTAGCAATAATACATCACTTTGGAAAGCTAAGGATTTTGAGATTATCAAGCAAACGATTCACCAATTTATTCCACATATTAGATTCTTTCAAATTTCTTCAAAGGATTATTATTATAAAATACGTCCATTTTCTGCACTTTTACCGAAAGAACTTAATGAAAATCTTATTATACATTTTCTTGTTCCAGGAAGTACACTAAGTTCAAATGTTTTACCACCAAGAAATATCAATATAGATTCAGGAATTATTAAAATGGAACATATTCATCAGATTGTTCATTGGATTGATGGGAATCAAGGAAAAGTTTCTCCTTCTCTGAAAATAGTTCAATATGAATTTAACTTGCTTTTACGTGGAAGTAGAGATGGTTTTAACGTGGAACCTTTTAAAGAAAAGTGTTATAACAAAGGAGCTACAATTATATTAATTAAATTGAAAGAAGAAGATAAAATCATTGGAGGTTATAATCCAATAAATTGGAGTGGTGGCAGTAAACATATTTCAACAAAGAACAGCTTTATTTTTTCATTTCAGTCACCTTTAAATTCATCAACAACTATCCTAAGCAGAGTCAAAAATGAAAGATATGCAATATATGTTTCTGATTATTGTAATCATGGTTTTGGTATTCAAGACCTTCGAATATTTGATCAGATTTGTATTCTTAAAGATTATGAAAAGAGAATTATTGAAACTGATCGTTTTGAAATTGAAGATTACGAAGTATTTCAAATTATAAAGAAAAAATAAGACAAACCACTGGAAGTACGGCGATTTCAATAGTTGGGGAGTTTAGTTAGGACATTGTCTAATCTCAATTACGCATATGTTCGTTTAATTATATTTAAAATATTACTTATTGTATTATTAATAACATAAATTTTTATTTGCCCTTTTATAATTTATAGTATGTGAGACTAGATAATTATGTCAAGAAGAGTTCGCGATCATAAAATCAATAGTATAAATTCCTCCGATTATCCGATTAACATAACATGATTTGACTCACACATAATAATTGCTTTTTGCACTGGTTTTCGAAACTACCCTAACGGCAAAAATGACGTTTATTTTACAACTGAGAGCATTGGAATTGTTGTATACATGTTGAAAATCTATGTCAGGCAATAGATTCCATCTCCTTTATCTGTTTATCTAAATCGTCGATATGTAACGTTCATCCTTATTCCACTTTCACGTGACTTTTTGGCCGGCATTACGGCATTAAATGTAACGTTAGGAATTAAATTGTGTGACAAATAAAGCGTAACAAATATGATTTCACCCAACAAAAAAATTCTGTTCCCAGTAGAGAATTGAGTCGACCAAATTAAAATCAATATTGATCGACCAGTCAAGTAACTTGACTAATAATTCTATGTATCAAGTACTTGAAAAACTAAAATTGATTAATATTAATCAAATAAATGTGTACCAATAAATTGACCAAATCTTTTTGTGACTTAAAATAGTAAATTCAAATGATACCAAAAATTATAAATAAGGGTTTAATATGTTTATTTATTTGAAAGTTAAATTTCAATCTAATAAGTATAAAACTATATAATTGATCAAGTATATTTAGTAAAGTTTAATCTGCTAATTCTTGCAGTTTGTGCTAATGTTGTGGGCGAAACTGAAACCTACTCGTAGACGAAACCTCCAAAACTGGGCAAAATTAGTTTTGCCACAATCATGAAATCTGAAATCTTTATAACCCTCCAAACCTATAACTCATATAAAATGTATTACTGTAATGGTACTCATCTTCTATTCAAAGTCATAAGTCCTATAGTCCTATACAAAAAAAATAGAGTAAATTACAAAGTGAATTAAAAATTAGACTACCAAATTAAAATGAAGTAATATTAACAATACTGTAATTTTGATTTTCAGATAGTAAAAGAGTTTTTTTTCATCTATAAATAAAAAAGGTTGATAATTTTGATTTGAAACTTTTTTTGTTAATAATAAACCTTTTCTTCTTCAATAATAGTTTTTTTTGTTAACAATAAACTTTTTTTATTAATACTTATGTTAATAGATATAAAATTAGGTTTGGGCAAGTTTCAGATATTAAGTGATTCAGGACAGAGTTTCAGAAGTTACGGAAGTTTGGGCAGATTTTGGAGGTTTGGGACAAGATTCAGAATTTTACCTTAAAAGATGAAACATTTTGCCAATCACAAAATAGTTTCACCCATAACATTAGTTTGTGTAATGCTAATCCATTTCATTGATCATTTTATTGTATTCTTTATCAATACCTAAATTTAGCTAATTTCCTCTAAACTTGCTAATTTGTCTAGCCAAAAATTTTTAGTCCAAAAAATGAAAGAGTTCCTTCTTAAAATAAAAAAAAAATATTTAAAAAATTAACAGTAAGACTTGACCTTAATTATCTGTTTTGGTGAATAAAGTTCCTTCAAATGCAAATTTTCAGTAATCTATTATATTTTGAATTGTGCTCCTTTATATGTTTATATATTGTTCTATACATGTCTCTTTTCAGTTTATATAATGTTGTTTTACTTCTTTATTTTTAAATTTTGCTAATCATTTTTTAATATGTCTGGTTCAATTAAGTTTTCTGTATCATATAAAAGAAAATTGTAAAGAAAAAGAGTTGAGCATCATTAAAAAAAAAGATCTGAAAAAAAATATCTTAATCTGAAAGTATGGATTAGATATGTTTGAAGCAAATATATCATTTTTGATTTACAAACCAGACTTTTTTGATTTACCAAATTGTATAACCAATATCTGTACTTTTTTTGATTTGAGAGTTTGTAATACACTAATACAGTAATCATGAGGTAGTAAATATATTTTTTTTTGATTCACAAAGCAGATTTTTTGATTCATCAAATTGTGTAACTATATCACTTTAATTTGTGTAATTTATCGCGTACTTAAAAAATTTATCATTAAAAAATATAAAAAATCAAAAGTTAAATATAACATTATAATTTCAAATATTGATCATTTTTTTATTTAATGATTTAATAATTTTTTACTTTCATTATCATAATTATGCACATATTCACCAAAATCACTAGCTATCATTATATTTCGTGCAGATTTCAAAGAACCATTACCATTAATATCTTTAAGTATTAATCTTGTTGCTGTTTCAGGAATAAGAATTTCTTAAATATAATTTTGTGGTGTCAATGAAAAAGAATTTATAGGTGTAAGAATATTGAAAGTTAAAAATAAATTAATTAAGATATTTGTAATTAAAGTAGCTTCTTTAATTCCATAATATTCTGGCTAATTTTTATATGAATTAATTATTAAAATATTATTAAATTAATTTATAATTTGTATAACAATCAAAGAAAATTGTTAATTTTAATTAATACTGATCAGGGATAATTATATATATTATTTTATATATTAAACCAAAAAATGCAAGAATCTCTCTTGCCATTAATGCTGGCCTCAAAATTAGTTCACCCAAAATCCAAAATCTGAAATTCCAAAACTGAAAACTGAAATTATTTTGGCATGCCGAAATCTAAAATTGATGCCAAATTATAAACTTAATGCCGAAATTTAAATTAGATAGAAATTCACTCATTTATTTTAAATTTATGTAAAATTACATATTTCTTATATAAGAAAATAAAAAATATAGATATGATGTAAGCAAATATTTGATAATTATTACAAGATGCAGTAAATATGATCTCTTTTGGATTAGAAAAAAAAATCAAGAAAAAAAAAGGTTTAAGTACCAAAAAAAATTATAAATCAAATATATAAAAAATTNATTTTAAANNTNCTTAAAATAAAAAATTATCTGTAATATATAAGAAAAAATTAAATATATAAAATTAGTTTAATAATTAATACATAAATAATTTAAGAAAGAGATATCATCTTCTTTCTCTTTGTAAATTATTTATTTCTTCTTTCTCCTTCTCAAATATTCATATATTTGCTATGGACTTCCTTATCAATCGTAACTAAAAAAGTATAATATTTAATTTTGAATTATTATTTTTAAAATAAAATTATTTAGTAAATTAATGTAAATTAGTCCTTACTACCTGGCCTTTTCCATAGCCCTTTCTCAAATAATTCAAAGTATAATTTTCTGTTTCATGTATCACGACCTTTATTATTTCCCAACCTATACATTACTTGGTCCTAAAAAAATATTAATACATAAATAATAATGTATTAAAATAATATAGATATATTTACCAAATGCTCTCATAATAAATTCTTTCACTTTATTTTTATTTGCGATCCCATATATCTAGTACCAAAATATTTGTTAATTTTCTCTGTGATACTCTTCTAAAATTCAGCTCGATTCCAACTTGCTAAGCTCCAAAATTTATCATTCCTGCTCATTCTTTGGTTGAGCAAGTATTCACACTGTTCATTTGTTCAAATTATTCTAATTCAATTATAATAATTTACTGTACGAGGTTAAGGAATTTGAACGTTAACTATCATATTATTTATTATTCTGGAAAAATTAAAAAAAAGGTTTGAAATATTTTAGATATCTTATCTCTTTTTATAAATATGATTCTCATATCGAATTTGCACATGAATGAATGAATTATATTCGAACTACTAATGCAATTAATCAAATGAGTAATCAACTAATAAGTAATTAACTAATAAGTAATAATTTTGTAATGATTGTATAATGAAATTTAACAACAATAGATATGAGTATGTGACAAATTATTGGATTGAAATTGGATTGAAACTGAATTGAAATTGGATTGAGTTTGGATTGAATAAAAATCAATAATTTTTATATTAATTACTAATAAAAATTTGAATGTTTTGAAAACGGATTGAAAATGGATTGAAAATTTTGATTATCACCCAGTCGTGACATTTAGTATATTATACTAATTTAGGAATAATAGACAATTTAAAAATTTATAGTACATTAATTAATTAAGAAATCTTGATGCAAATTCTGAAACAACATAATCCTCTACTAGTTTTTCTTTAGGAATATTATCGTTATTATTATTATCATTATCATCAATAATTGCTACTTTGTTTGGTAATAATTCTCAATTTTCATAATAATCTTCAATCTCAGATTGAACTTAATAAAATAATTGAAAAAAATAATTAACTTAAAAGTTAAAATATGGATATAATCATACAATTAATAATTAATATAATTAATTATACTATTAGAACTTTTCCTTCTCTTATTAAAAATTATTGATTGACTTGATTTTTGTAAGATAATAGAAGATGTTTCATCTTTCAAGGAATCCTTTATAACGAGATATCTAAGCCAGTAGTTTTGAATATCTTTAGAACAGTCAGCATACTCGTTAGCAAGATGAAATTGTAACATATTTACATATGCGCGTGACCATTTTTTATGGCACAACTTGCATTCTTCAGAAAAATGGCCTGAAGACTTTAATGGAACTTGCACGAAATGTTTCCAGACTTCATCTTATTTGCGACCACTTTTACCTTTAAAATTTTGTCTAGTNATAATAGGATAAAAAAAAAATTAATAAACTGTACATTTTGTACAATGTAAATGAAACTATTTATATATTTAATTACTTAATTTTAATTGGCTAATTTTAATTTGGCATTTCGGCATCAATTTCAGATTTTGGCATGAATTTCAGATTTCAGATTTTCAGATTTCAAAAATATTTCAGATTATAATTTCAGAATTTTGGCAAATCTGAAATATTTCAATTTCGGGACTAGGTTTACTTGTCATATATCTAATAGTACTAATTAAACACTATCCTAAATAAGTAATTATAAGAACTGTAATGTCTTTTTAATTCATAATTTATATAAGAATTAAAGACTGATTATATTAAAAATTAGAAGACTTTACTATTGTATTTATTATAGTTTTTTCAGAAATCCTAGAATTTCAGATTCTTTTATAATAAAAACATGTGATTTATATCTCATGTGATTAAGCACGTGATGATATACAAATTTCAAAAACTGAAATTATATTTTTCACCAAAAAGAAAATTTGTATTATGCAGCTTTTTAAAGAAGAAAATTTAAGTGCTAATCCAATTTTTTTATATTTAATTTTCCCAGATTTTACTAATTAATTTCTTTGATTCTTAAATGGATTACTAATTAATCAATAAATTTAATAAAAATAAAATTATAAAATAACTTACTCTAAAAGTTTGAAATTGGCCGATTAATATCATTGGTATCGCTGCCTTCTTATGTTCAACATCATTATATAATTATACTACAAGATTATGATAATAACTATAAGCAGTACTATTAATGATTTCTGTAAAAATATCTTTAAATTTGTAAATACGACCAGATAATTCATCAAAATTTATCGTAAAAGGATATTTATTTGCAATACTACTTGGAATAATTGAGAGTTTAAAATGTCAGAGTTTGAATTATAGAGTCAGAATTCGCGTCGGAGTTTGAAATGTCAGAGTTTGAAATTATAATTCGCGTAGAATTTGAAACGTCAGAGTTTAAAATTATTAAAAGTTAGAGTTTGCGTCAGAATTTGAAATGTCAAAGTTTGGAATTATAAAAAGTCAGAGTTCGCATCGGAGTTTGAAATTATAGAGTCAGAGTTCACGAAATATCGGAGTTTGAAATTATAGTCGCGTCGGAGTTTGAAACATCGGAGTTTGAAATTATAAAAAAGTCAGAGTTCACGTCAGAGTTTGAAACGTCAGAGTTTAAATTATTAAAAGTCAGAGTTCGCGTCAGAGTTTGAAACGTCGGAGTTTAAAATTATTAAAAGTCAGAGTTCGCATCGAAGTTTGAAA